>LR736866.1:4152266-4362166 GCA_902654985.2 Oryctes borbonicus
AAATGTTGTGCAGTACTGTATATTTTATCACATCCAAAATACATGCAAGGAAATTTCTTCCGTTTTTTATTTTCTTGGGTTTTTGCGTTGGCATTTTCAAGTAGGGAGTTCAATAATTTTTTATCAATAATAGCACATGTACCATCTTCTAATTTAATTTCTTGAAACTCTTCCGACCCTACAAATGTAAAGCCATCAAAGAAATATTAACCTTTATAAATTGATAATGGAATGTTTACCATCAGTCTCTTCGCTCTCTTGCGTGGTATCTTTCGTTGGTATTAAACTTTCTTCTTTACATACCAATTCTGGTTGAACAGCTGTTAAATTTTCTTCTGCAACTTATGCAAAATGCAAATTCCTATAGTAGAAAATTAAATAAAGCTAAGGTTTACCATTTTCTGCAACGTAAATTTGACCATCGGTAAGTGATATCACCTTGAAATTTGGAATATCGATGGTTGCGGTTTCTTCATCGTCTGTATTAGCAAGAATTGCAGTTTGTGGCGATACAGTCTCCTCCTCAGATTCATTTTGTCCAAAGGTAAGATATATTACAGACTTATCTTCATCTTCTAATTCTTCTTGGTCATTTACTATCGCGTAATATTGATAAATGGGTTCTTCGGCATTCTCTACATCTAAACAATTAGAACATTATAAATACATATCTCTATTGATTTTTTTCATTAATAGAAACATGGCTTCTAATGATAACATTATGAAATTTGTGCACTATCTGTTTAAGAAATTGTTGCAAATATTCCCACAACAATATAAACAATTAGAAAATTGGAAATGTTTTGAAGGAAAAGTCAAAATTATGGAAATAAAATTAGTGAATGTAGGGAAATTACCCATAATCTAACAGAAAGCAAAAACCCACAAGGCAATGCACCACTTTAAAGAACTTCAGCTTCCATTAAGCAGGAAAAAGTATCATTCTCAGTTCAATGTTTCTTATTCACAATAATTAATAATTATAAATGCAAAATATTTATTCTTATATCTTGTTACGATATTCAATCAATTAAAATTCTTAAATTACGAATATGCGAAATCAAGGTGAAACTAATAGGATTATTTTAGTTTATGTATTGGTCTTACTGTAAAATAGTAAGCACTGTTGGCGGGAAAATTATAATTGTAGAGTCATGAGTAAGCCTGCAGAAATGAGTTGCTCTCCATGAAATTAGTACAAATTAGATCGGCTCGTGTTTATTCGTCTCATGAGAATAGGTTCGTGTTGCTTACTGGTTTCCCCGAGAGTCCACAAAACACGAGTCTGTCTACTCTCTGCTAATTTCGTCAAGCGAATGGAAAGTGTACTCATTTCTGCAGGCTTAGTCAAGAGACTATAAGCCTAGAAATGTTGGTCCTGAAATTAGGGGATTTTTTGTTTTTAACACGAAATAATTTAATGTTCTCCTAATACTTATTCAACTTTTTTGCAAAATCTTGAATGTATCCGCTCAGTGTTATTCTTTCTATGAAAGCTGTTAACTCAATATTTTCGGTTCTATCCAATTTCGAGTATCCGGTTCTGGGTACTCAAGTCTCAAGACTTAATACTATTAATTTGGTGAACTGAAAATAGGAGAACCAAGTGCTCGAATACCCTGTTTCCGGTACACAAAAATCATTCCAGAACCGAATAATTAAGTACCCGGTTCCGAGTACCCTACTTTGAGAATCCGGGTATCCGGTTTCAGAACCGGGTATCCGGGTAGCACACCGTACGGGTATCCGGATCCTGGAAAAGACGATTTTCAACAGCCCTACTTTAAATTTGGTGTGTTAAGAACTGATAACTGTGATAAGTGATAAGCACTGTCTGCAAAATTTCAAAATTATTTTTTACGTATTTAATAAGTCTACCAAAAACTGATAAATTTTAATATAACCACCACCAATAATTAATTCCAATAAAGTGAAGAAATAATAATTAACAAAACCGGTAAAGATAAGGAAAAATAATAGCGAAAACGAAGAACGAAAGTATGAAAATAACTGAAGATTGGTGTTATAAGAAACAGTTTGGTCGCTTTCTTTCCAGACAACTCAGCATAAAGAGGAAAAAACATATTTAAAAAAATGATATACGAAAAAATATACAGGATGTTTAAAAAAAAAAACGAGTTATTTAACCACGCCTTAAATACGATGCTCATTTTTTTTCAATTGCACCATTTTATTGGCCAGAATAAATCACATATTTAGAACAAAGTTATTACAGTTTCAGTTGTCCAAAGTACATTTCATCATATCTCTTTTGCTTTTATTTTAGTGCTTTGCGGATATTCTATACAAAGCTTCATTTCCTATCAAATTGAGAAATATACAGGATGTTTAATAAAAAAAAAACGAGTTATTTAACCACGCCTTAAATATGATGCTCATTTTTTTTCAATTGCACCTTTTTATTGGTCAGAATAAATCACATATTTAGAACGAAGTTATTACAGTTTCAATTGTACAAAGTACATTTCATCATATCTCTTTTGCTTTTATTTTAGTGCTTTGCGGATATTCTATACAAAGCTTAATTTCCTATCAAATTGAGAAATATACAGGATGTTTAATAAAAAAAAAACGAGTTATTTAACCACGCCTTAAATATGATGCTCATTTTTTTTCAATTGCACCTTTTTATTGGCCAGAATAAATTAAATATTTAGGACGAAATTATTAGTTTCAATTATCCAAAGTACATTCCATCATATCTCTTTTATTTTAGTGCTTTGCGGATATTATATACAAAGCTTCATTTCCTATCAAATTGAGAAATATGCAGGGTATTCAATTAAAAAAAATATAAACAATTTAAGTTAGCGCTTATGTGCAACTGTTTTTTTTTTCTTTCAACATCATTGCAATCAAGGGGAAAAATCACTACATTTTTGGTAATTTAACCAACATCGTAGATACAGTAATAACAAAGTTAGCAACAGTGACCCGTTAATTTTGAACAATCTGTAAATTACCAACAAAATATATTGGTGCTTTCAGCAGCAAATAAAGACATCATAATTTGTTAATTTCTTGAAATTAAAAAAATAAATGATTACAAGCAATTCGCAAGATACGATTTTATTTTCATCACACAGTTGAAATAGTGTACCATATTTGTTATACTTATTAACTACAGTAAAGCTTTCAAGACTAATAAATTGATTATCATATCTCCCTGTACCTACATATGCATACTTGTATCACTTTCACAATGGAATGAAATTTCATTCCGCTATGTACAACTTTAAAATGATTCCCTGAAGTATAAAAATTCACGTGACATTCTATAATTAGTCGGAAGGACTACAGGCGCAAATTGGCTTCTACCCGACGAATAGCACAATTCTTTCTTGCATGTGTACATTTATACGGGAGATACGATGTAGCGTTGCAACGTGCAATGTTTTAGAAGGGATACTTTGACTTCTATTCTTCGCGAACATCCTCAACTATCAGTATTACGTTACCGTTTATGTGCGCGATCTTCGAACTGTGCGTAGAGCGCATTTCTAAAGCTTGTATAAAATTGGAAGTACAAAGATATATAATTTACAAAAGTTATTGTTGAGATAGAGGTTTTATACTTTATCCAAGAGATGATGGTAAGTGGATAGTCCAATTTTTCTTTCTTTTTGCTATTCCAAAAATTATTTGGGTAAATAGGTACCGATGGAGTTTTTATTTTGCTTATCCATTTAATTATTCAAATATACAAAAAATAGTTACATTTATGGAAAAAATTAAGTAAGCAATTAAAAATAAAAAAAATTGATATTCTATTTTAAATAATGCCATAAACAATATTAAATGGAGTGAAATTAAAGCCGCTGTTAGACTATTACAACGAGCTTGACAAAGTACACTAAATAAATTATTTAATGACTTCACGAGTGCAGTTTGATCAAATTTTTTTATTTTTGGAGGTGCTTCTATTTCCGCTTAATGCCAAATTAAAACATAACAAAGAGACGCAAATTATTGTAAATGTTAACTCAGTTAATAAGGATTTAATTACATTAACTAAGTAAATAGAAATTTTAAAAATATATTCTGCTCTTCATCAATTTTTTCCATTCCTTTCTGTAATTCAACCTTACCCCAATTTTGTATTTATTTAAACTCTTTTCAACTTTTTTCTATTCTTAAATATTTTATTTCCAGTTTCAATTCCTACTTGGATTCGGTTTTATAAGAACAAGGAACTTTTTGCGTTGTTAATCTTTCATTGCATTAAAAAAAAATGTTAGACAGCAGACTTTTCTTACTTATATTTGAGAGTGCATCAAATAAAGAAATCCGTTTAATTATTTTTAACGCTTGTAGCAGTGTAGCTACAGCTTATGTTGGTCTTCATCCTCAACCGGTGACCGGTCACAAACTTGAGCGATTGATTTTTGTACCATCCATAAATTGCATTGCACATTGCATTGCGATAAAGTCATTAATTTTATTAGATATTATATAAGTAAAATTAATGGAACGCCTATGTTCCATACTGTAACTCCTTGACACGATTAATAAAACAACGTTAAATATTCAAAATTGATCAGAAGGTATTGTGTTCATTACAGAGGTCAAATCGTTGATTAACAATTTATTTTAACTTTCATATTTAAAAATAAATCTTCTACTTGAACTTGGAACTGTTTTAGGAAAAGTAAAAGGGAACAATCTGCTCTCCTTTTTTTTCGCAATGGATTTCAGTTTTTAATGAGTTGTCTATATTCAGATTTATAAGATGCATCATTTTGTACCAGGACAAGCGTATATCATAATGATTTTATGGGCAATTAATTTATATCGATTTATGGCATTAAATACTTAGTCGTGGTATAGTGGTTTAAGCGTTAAACATTTAACGTGAAAACTGCTCGTAAAAAGGCTTATGAAAAATTAATACCGTTCACCAGATAAAATCAAAAACTAATACGTCTGATTAAAATTTTAGAATGTCAATCTCATAATAGCAAATGAATTCTAGAAAATATCGGCCTTAATACTGCCTTTTATGGGCATTTCCTTTAATAAATTATGTACATTAAAATGCGCTATATGTACATAGATACGTAGATTGAACATAAATGTGCGCGAGATCGTAATGATCCAATAATGGGTGTTATGCAAATTGGTGTATTGTTTTGTACAAGAAGCAAACTTACCTCATCTAAAATGAGCAGAAATTTTGCAATACCTTTCGCTATTATATTCAGGGTAGTGGTTTTTATTAGCGGAATTTCAAAACGTATTTCTTAGTTTACACTTCCCAGAAAAAGTTGTTGTAGATTCTCTTTTTAAAAATAATGTAACGGAAATACTATTAGAAACAATTTAATTGATAACCGCTGGTTTCTGCAGAGCTGTGAAAAGTCAGATATTTATACTTTCTCTACCAGACAAGTTGTAACGTTTAAGAAAAAACGACTGAAAATATTTGTTTCATAACATACAAAAAAAAAAACAATAAAACTAATAATAAATTATAATATAGAAAAACGTCCAAAGAAAATGTTTAAACAATTTATCGGAACCTGCTCAATGGTGACCTAATCTATCTTGAATATGTCTTTTTTAGGTTTTGCGGCAGTCTGACACTAATTCCATTAGAAGCTTGAAGTATTCTAGTTTTCAGTTCGTCTAAATCTTGAGTCTTGCTTCTATTATTATCAAACGCTTTAGTATCTAAATAAACCCTATAAAAAAATTCAAGGGTGTCAAATCTGGAGTTCTAGTTGGCCCCAAATCGTTCAATCCATTCATGAAGTAAGTGAGTGTGCTATGAGGAGGAGCTTCATCGTGTTGGAAAAATATTTTGCCATTTATTGCAATTCTTTGTATAACTGGAAGAATTGTGTTAGTTATCAGCTGGAGGTATTTTTGACTATTTAATAAGGCCTCTGTAAATAATGACCCAATAATATAATTTTCAACTATTCCTGCTCGCACGTTCACTTACGCATCCATAAGTCATTAAATTCTATCTTTAACTATAACTTTCAGCTATTTTAATAATTATCATAAAATATATCTTAGCTTCAATAACAAAACAAGAAAGAAAATAAATTGATTAAAGTTGGAACTCAAATATTGTTCGTCTTGAAGCGATTCGTGTATAAAATGCATATTTCTTGTGCTGCGTCCGTTGTCCTCGTTCTAAAGTAATATCTACATGCATATCAAGCATTACTACAATTTAGTTGTATGTTTTCTCATGCATATTCTTATTTTATTGTAAGATTTCATCATATGCTTGCGTGAAAATATTCAAAATGTGCGATATTTTGCAAGATCCGCATTTGAATGGATACGAAATTTGTACGTGTACTAACTTAATGTGAAAGGTCAATAGATTCTGCTCTTCTTCCTGTTCGTAGACGTTTGTCCTCATTTCGTAAGATTTACGGTGTCTGCACAAATAAGTTTGTCATCTTCAAAATCTAGAATTGTAGTGCTAAAGATATTATTAGCAATAATTATTGTGAACAAATAACATAAGTATGCTGTGTACATTATTTTCACAAGTTTTCTGACCAGCATAAATAACGACGTACAAGTTTTATCTGATCCCCATATCGCTTGTTTCCTTCGGTTATTGTGAGATTTATAAGAGAACATTTCACGCGAATTTAAATTTCAGAAAGCGGTACGTGCTTAATATATTAACTATAGTTGATTATTTTCGTACTGGAAATTTTCTTTGAAAACAGCCCACTTTATCACAAATTCTTTGCTTAAAGTGATATTAATTTAATTATTAATTTATGATGGAGATTTCTTATTTTGGAATAAACCTAGTGTTTCGGGTGATGTCGCGTAATTAATATTTTACTTGACGTTTCGCTGACCATGCTGTCAGCTTCTTCAGAAGATTTCTAAAGACTGAAAGTCTTCTGAAGAAGCTGACACCCGAAAGACATTTCTACTATGGATTACGGTCGTGAAAACCTACACTCAAACCTAGTGTTTTCTGACGAAGCAACATTTTGCTTAAATGACATAGTTCGTCGATATAATTGTCGCCATCGCCTCCAAAATAACCTACACCCTATTTTTTTTAATGATAACAAGTAAAACCAATTTGAAACTCTTGAATATGTAAATTGTCATTGCCTTAATGGAAGAAGGTCAGCTACAAGCTGCACCGTTTCAGCAAAAGGGTGCTCTACCCCATTATTCCTTAGAGGTACAACTACCATTAAATATCAGATTCCCTCACAAATCCAAATAGTGCTAGACAACTGTCGAATTAACATGAGAAAGATAGCAGAGGTTATAGGCAGCTCGAAAGTACATGTTTGGCATATATTGACCCAAAATTTGGGCACAAAAAGCTAATCGTGCATCAGGTGCCATGTTTGCTTATTCCCTACCAAAAAAGTCATTGGAATGAACATTTTCAAAGTCCTGGTGAAACATTTAATGAAATTTGGCGTCTATTAATAACTATAGATGAAACTTGGTTATTTCAATATACTTTTGAACCTAGGCATAGCCGAACAACGGACTGCCAAAAGGTAAATCGGTTCCGAAAAAACTGTTCTATTGACCGCGAAAGTGATGGCGACTGTTTTCTTGGAATAGGTACGGAGCCGTATTAGTAGACATTGCAGACATGTTACGCACCACTACGTGACAAGCTTAAATTGTGGGAAAACGTCCGCATTTGAAGAAAAATAAAGTTTTGCTCCATGAAGCTAGCGCACCGCCTCACACTTCGGTGGTTACAATACACGCAGAAATTCACCAATTGAGCTTCAAATTGATAGACCACCTACCCTATTCGCCAGATCTAGTTCCCAGTAATTTGTTTTTTCCTAGGCTCGAAATTTGGCTCGAACTGTAGAGATTTTTTCGATCGAAGAAGTCATAACATTCGTAAACGCTTATTTTACAAGACAAGATGCTGACTGCTATTTGGACGGATTAAAGAGATGCTGAGAAAGGTGCATACAATACAAGTGTTTCTGTGTTAGGCAGGAAACTTTAATATCATGAATGTACGTAGATCGTATGCACCGCATAATCCCTAAAATTATCAAAATTCATCATTTATCATCCTCCATAATAGCGATTTGTTTCTGGGTTTCTTTCTAAAGAAAACGCAATAAATAATTCGAAAGGTTGAATTGTTTAAATTTGTGTCAATTTATAATTTTCGCTAAAAACAGGCACCAATAAAAGTTACCGTTAATTTTGCAACACACAGATATCTACATACAATATGCACATGTACGCCTAATTTAGTAACATATTAAATTACCAACTTCTGCGGTGAGCGTTACACTTGGAAATGCAGAGGCAAACAATATCTGCATACATATATGCACATACATATATGTACGTATACATGTGATACACTTTCACGAAGCTTGTAGGATTTACATATTTTAATGTCTTTTATATACTGGTGCATAAAGGATGACAATCTCTGGCGACAGTACCGGGCGATGTGATGCATCAAGTTCCTTCGTTGTGCAAGAATATGACCCCGAGATTGTGTCATTCTCAGTAAACCTTGATGTAAAAGACATAATTTCGAAGAATTTTAAGTGAGGGAAGATTTAACATTCTTATTCGGCCGAAAGTGCAATTAGCCAATCTCTATTTGCGAGATATTTCTGAATTCGTGAGATCAATTATTTGTAAGCAGCCATAAATTAGACCGGAATATTGTACGAAAAACAATGCAATTCGTGATCCCCAGTTATATAACGGATTTACGTCTTGAAATGATACAATCTACATTTAATTTGATGCAGATCGTGGCTTATTATATTCCAATTTCTTCCCCATTACGATTCTCATGATGTATGTTGTAAATCGCATCACAAACGGTAAAGACCGTTTGCGTAATGTAGTTTGTGCTTCACGCGATGTTCGTCAAAATTTTTAACGTTGAAATGACTTAGAATTATGGGCTAAAAGTATAACTAACTCTTCGCTTATTTTGCTCAGTTAGAAAGGCAAAATGTATGAATTCATATGAAGCTATCAAAAGTAGAAGGTTCAAAGTTACAGGCGTGCTTATATTACCGGTCTTTCATTTCCTATCGCATCTAGCATTTTTTCATGTTTCTAAGGCAGCGATTGCATTTAATCTAATAATAGCTTTAACGCATTCTACTACACTATTACTGTCGACTAGAAAAGCTCTTACCATCAGATGTAATTTAAAACTGTGGTATGTTAGTTCCAATGGTTTTATCTTGTATTCTGATACGTAATAGGCATTGTATTGAAATGTACATCTTCGAAAACTCCCATTATTTGATATAAAAGGAAATGAATCGTTCAATTTAATCCCTTTCGTGACATCGTTGTCTTTCACCCGTAAAAGTCGTTACATGGAGCCTTTCTTCTACGCAGATGCGTTTAATTGAAGACTGCTGTCGAAACAAACTATTCCGCAGCTTAAAAATTCTCTCACGTTCGTTAATTTATTTCAATTTGCTGAAGCTAACTACCTGTTACTTTACACTTGCAGGAAATGCTAAATGGCAAATTGCTGTATTTCTTAAGTAAATAATCTAAATCATTTATAAGGAGATTTTTAATAAAGTTGCGTTTATGTTGAAATAAATACAAAAGTATGTACTTCCATAACGATTTATATACGTAGTATGTCAATTACAAGATTACCTTTAATAGTTATATCTGATCAGCCATTGGTTTCAGCATCCAAGAAATATCTTATGGGCCAAAGATTTTCCTGTTTTTTATATACACGTAATTGCATTTCCTGAGAGGAAATCGAATCTGAATGAATAATAATAATGATACTAAGGACTGTGAGGTAGTATAGCAGAGCTTCGGCACACTCCGCACCACACAAGTTTAATTAGTTAATCCGGAATAGCTATTTCGCGGATCCGCGTGCATCCTCACTACACACACTAAAGTTCGTCACTTTCCGTGCGCTTCGGTATGGGAATGGTCGTAATTAATTTTCGGTATGCTTTACCAGATTAGTGTGGGCGCATTTATTGAAACCAGGTCTTCGGAGGTTTCGGCACCCATAGCACAGTGAGATCGCATGCATTACAGGTTTCGTTAATCATCATCTATCATTATCCAAAAAAAAAAAAAAATAAACGGGAAAGTAAATAATTTAACACATAAATAAAGTCGTAGGAATGGTACGAGCTACACAACTAGACATCCAATCAAATACAAAAGATTTATACAATGATGAGCAGGATCTGTAAGTTAATACCCAATTAGTAGCTCGTAATATATACGCATAAGTCAAACAAATTCAGCAACAAACGAACGTACCTAATTATTACTACAACGTTTATCTCGACAAAAACTAATGAGCGCAGAGAATACACGAATCAGTTGTAAAATCAGACCATCGCAGCTAAACAAGGTTGGTCTGGTAAATGGTAAATTACACGAAGGTTTCATTCATTTATCTGTTATACCATTCTTTCGTGTCCTTTTTCGCAATTCATTTATCTACAAACACACTTTACTTTCAATTAGGATGCTTAACTTGTTAGAGCAACTACGTACTTGTAGAAGCAATTACAATGATTAGTGCGTACGTAATAGGATGTACATAATACAATACAGGAACTTTTGTTTTGCAAACTTTCCTGATGACAGCGCAGCAGTAGTTATCTTTACACATATGACGTGTTTATACATATGTAGAACATACATATATATATAGGTATACCCGATTGTGGTTTCAGAAATGAACAATAGAAGCATACATGCTTCTTAGAAATTTATGTGGCTGTGGCGAACAGGTTGAAAGTAGCTGTTCTTGCTCGTGTAACCCACATTCTTAGATCATATAGTGGTTGCTTCTATATGTACGACTTTTATATATTCACTTGAAAGTGAAAAGCATTTGTTTTCTGAATGGATTTTGGCCTAAAAAGTAGCCAGTTACAAATTTACTTAAAGGAAAATATTGAAGGCATATCTCTTAAGTGTTCACGCACATCTTTTCAAAATAATGGAAAAATCGTTGAAAGGTTTGGTAAATTACTGTGTGTGTTATTATCTTACAATACGAAGATATGAGCTTGAAACTTTTATCTGTTATATATTTCTTATACTAGATTCTTGAATTTATCATTTTAGCTTTTAGTAACTATCTTGACGTCGGCATGATCAATATTGTGCTTTCTTAGTAGAAAGGTCTTTCGGGTGATGTCGCGTAGTTAAAATTTTACTTGACGTTTAGCTGACCATGCTGTCAGCTTCTTCAGAACATTTCGAAAGTCTTTAGAAATCTTCTGAAGAAGCTAAAATATTAACTACACGAGATCACCCGAAAGACATTTCTACTATGGATTACGGTCGTGAAAGCCTACACTCAACTATTGTGCTTTCTTCTTTGGCAAAGATATTCACTAACTGCTGACTCATCTGCGTATATCTTTTTGTTGTTCCTGATTGCATTGTATACTGCGTCCACTTCGTTTTAATTCATGCTTATAACTTCAATATGTGGTTCCTTATTCTACTGAAGAACCTGGCCGTATGTTAAAGCTAACATCAAGTAGATTGGTGCAACGAATACGGAAAAATTTTGATTATTAGATTTTATTCAGTTTTCATTTTCAATTTACAACGAGCGTGGTTTCTGGTGGAACACGAACGGAAGAAACGCTTAGACGATCATTACTCTCATAAGAAGAGGAAAAAAGAATCAAACCAGTTCAGTATTTTCATAAAATAATAAATAAGCACAAAATCACGTAAGTGCTCTAAACACACTTCAATTAGTCCTTTATTGCGGCGTTGTATAAGACCTTTCAGTCGCTATGACCAACTGAATAAACACACGTGTGTATATGTATTGATATATATGATTGGTGAAAGCAAAAAAGTACATTTCACTTGACATTACATTGCATAATTACTAATATGCGTTTCCCAGCCGCGGATTCTTACCAATTGTAAACAGTAATTTTCTTAACAATGGCTTAGGTTCAAGGTTAACGATTTGCAAAATCGCAAAATTGAATCTAAGGGATCACATGACACGACTGGGAAATTCGAAAGTTCGCGTAGGTATATATGGCATTACGTAATAGCAACAAGAGTAACAGCATCGCGAGAATTAAAGAGATCCGGACGTAATTTGTGATGCAAAACATATGCACTAATGTGCAAATAAAGCACCACCAACAAGGAAGAGAAAATTGTCATATGATAGGTGAAAAGGATGGTTAATGGTATTTTTTTTTTCAATTTCCGAATAGTAAATAAACAAGGCTTAAGTAATATTGGTCGCGATCGCCGAAATTTTTAAAAGAAAATTAAGTAGCAATGAGAAGTAAGGAATTCATTCAGCCAATCAAGTGAATGATTTTACGTTATCTGCTCTGTTCAAATAATGCGAATTGTTAGGCATCTTGTATAGAAGTTCACTTTGACCTCGATCTTCTGCGGTGTAGACCAATTCATTCTGCAAGTTATTTTCCTCGAGGGTATTCCCACCTACGCAATTAATGATGTCATTACACGTGTTACCATTTTTGGAAGTTCATATTCACTTTAACATCATTTCAACTTCTGACCCCTTATGTTTCGAAAGTATTGACATTATAAGGTAAAGGTTGTGATGTCTGTGAAACCGCGTTTGTTCGCATATAAATAAAGCAATTCTTTACATCATTACGTAATTCATAATTGAGGTTTGCGCATTTATCTGTTAATTCTAAAAATTTTGATAGAGTGTTTGTTCTCATGTATGTATTCATAATGCATAACATTTTTTAGGATGTGAAGGTAAAATTATTGTAAAAAAGATACTCTGTATAATAATAATAGTAGCAAGTGGATTTGACCGGAATTATTGGCCAAATTACGTTTTAAGGGAAAATTACCCTTTCACCAGAATCAATGTTCTATGGCATTTGGCTTTTGCTTAAGATCATCCATAAATTTCGAGAGAATCATTCCCCCTATTTATCCAACGGAGTATTATTTTATCCACGTCTAAATATTTCGTGATAGATCGAAAATACACTTGGGATTTCGTAACTCAATACACTCTCTACAAACCTCGCACAATAATACAAAATAATTAACAGATACTTTAGTGTAGGCTTTCACGACCGTAATCCATAGTAGAAATGTCTTTCGGGTGATGTCGCGTAGTTAAAATTTTAGTTGACGTTTCGCTGACCATGCTGTCAGCTTCTTCAGAAGATTTCTAAAGACTGTCTTTAGACTTTAGAAATCTCCTGAAGAAGCTGACAGCATGGCCAGAGAAACGTCAAGTAAAATATTAACTACGCGAGATCACCCGAAAGACATTTCTACTATGGATTACGGTCGTGAAAGCCTACACTCAAACCTAGTGTTAACCATTAACAGATACTGTTAAAATAGCTTTTAATAATATTGCTCCAGAAATACTGGAAAATACTTCAACAAGCTGAGCTATGTGCAATCAAGAACAATGGCTCTAATAATTTTGAATTGACGTATTTATTATTCATCAATGCCGAAATTATCTAAACATTTGAAATAATAATTAGGGGTAATATTTAATTGTTTAAATTAATTCCCTTTTTTAATAGTTAATGTGGCGTCTTAAATTTGTTGTCGTTTATTAGTACTATTATGCCACAAATTAAATTTATTGCTTGCTACTATTATTATATTACGGCAGAGGAAGTTAGTCAGAATAAATATACAAGGTGCTACGAAATTCGCGGACATGTACTATGGGATGACGTTAAGCTTGAAACACTGAAACGAATATTGCTTTACTATTTTTTGATCTGATCTACAACTTTAAAAATTAAAAATAAAACATGTCAACATTTTTAGTATTGGACAATTGAAAATTAATAACACAAAACACTTTATAACATTTGATTAAAATGCTAACCCTAGCCTTTATATCACGATCTAAGCATCCGAGATTCCATTCTATGGACAGATGGATGTTTATCTACGAAAGATGGGATTTTCCGTATTCATAGTCAACATCACTAGAATTATGAGAATCCACATTTAATGATGCCTAGGAAGCGCTCGAAAAACGTTGCTTTGGTTCAAATATTTGGGGTGGTTTATTGCTTTTTTTTTTATTAGCTTTTACAACTGTTGTCATTTCTTTTCATTATTTTTGAGTTTATTCATATTTTGCTGTACCGTATAAATTCCGAAATACAACAATAAAACACAATATGTAAAGCCGCTTGGCACCAGAATAATACATTCCATTGGCCCTGCTCAATCCAAAATCTTTAAACCAGAAGTGCAAGCTTTGAGTGTGGTCTACTGTTGTCCAATGGAATACGCTATAAGAAAAGCTGACGATCACCTCTACAGTCTATGTTAACAAGATTTAAACGCCTGTAACTACTTTACTGCATTATTACAACACGCCTTAGACCCGATGCTCGCAACAATAATATACGATGGCAGCTAACCAAGTTCCACTCTCCGTAGCTTAATTAATTAAGCTAATCAAGCTAAGTTTATTTATGACTTTCAAATTCATACAACGCACTTTTTGATAGTGTTACTAATTACTTACGGCCATAAATCGTATTGACCAGCGTTATCGTTATCTAAGTCGATGACTTATGGGATTTATGCAATATTTTGCAGTATTGAAACCACTTCACGTAACATCTTATTCTCGCAACAATCCAGTAAACCACAATAAAATTATGGGGTCGTGAATACTCAATTCTTATACTCTAATATAAATGCAGAAGGCATAGTGCTTTTTCACTGTTTCGATGGTGTTTATAGATAAATCGACTAATAAAACTTGTATTTTTTTTTCCTACTGTCCAGCGGTGACACGCTCTGCTTTAGAATAGGTGTTGCGTATACGTGTATCGCAGGTTGTAATCTTGTATTCAATGAAATGGTACTTTTCGCTATTCAGATAAATAGCACGCCCAGAATCATGGAATCACTTTCGTTTTTCGGATAGCAAATACTATTATTTGCTTAGACAACTTTTGCTGACGTGAACTGAATTTAAAGTGAGCTTTATTTATGTACTATTGCTACCTGTTTGACACTTGTTCTTTATTGATCGTTTAATTGAATAAGTGGATATAAAGGTACAACCACCACATTAAGCATTTCAGAACGAATCCAGAGCAAGGTTGCAAAGATTGCCGTATCTTTTATTCGACAATTTACCTTGAGCTGTTGCACATAAATACATTGAATTACATTGAATATGATTATTATTATGCCCGTACGTAGATGCAAAGAAAGAGAAACAAGATGTAGAATCTAAAGGACAACAACATCCTGGAAGCTGCATTTCTTGAAATTCGCCTTTACTAAACTGTTCTTAATATCTCGCTAGTAGCACTAGCACTGTGGTGTGTGACATCGCCTTGTTGGAACCACACGTCCATTTTACCAGAAAAAAAAAAAATCTATTAAGATCAATCGGTACCGCTCAACAGTCAATGTAACTGCACATACTTGTTTTGGAAAAAGTATAGCATAAACCACACCTTTTTTCCTCAACATCTTGCCATGGTCACACAGATGTCCCGACCTCTCGCCAATCGAACACGTGTGGGACATTATGGAAAGAAGGCTGAGGAACTTAGCGAAACCTCCGCAAACACTGAAAGCTCTCCGGCATGAATTATAGGTTGCTTAAGAGGTCACAATTGACCATCTATTGGAATCAATGCCAGGAAATGTGAGGAAGCGTGAAACCAATAGGAGGGCCCCCCACATATTATTAATAAAAATAAAATTAAATTGTGTTAACCTTTTTTTCTTTTCATTTGAAGTTATATTCAATTAATACCTTTCTTTTCGTTTCTACCAAGTTTAATTGTGTTGCATCAATTACGAAATTTACAGCTCTTTGATTTATTCCAATTTATTCGACATTTACTGACCTTGCACAATCTCTTGGTTAAAACCAGCACAAATTCGCGTGAACCTAGTTCGATCATCAGATGAAATATTAAATTGTTTTTTAAACTCTTCCTTATTCAGTACGTTATTGTATACTATATCTTCAAATTTATATAATGCACAAGAAAGGTCAAACGTTATAGCAGATTTATATTTAGTTTGCCTACGCCAATTCACTTTTACCTAACTTGTTGCAAAATACATGCTTTTTTCTTGTAATTAAACGAGCGGACTCCATTCTAAAATCGCGGAAAACAAGGCAGATGAGTTGAATAGTTCCATAACGATAAATTACGTAATCTTATTGGAGAAACCTTTTAGCTATAACGGAATGAATTATTAAATTTGTCCTGCATACTGTACAGCAATATTTTTGATAATGATAGCATGGACTGTGGGGTAGTATAGCAAATAACACTAAAGTATCGGTACACTCTGCACCAAACAAGTTTAATTAAGTAGTCGCACGCATATTCCAAACAGCTGTTCCGGACTAATTAATTAAACTTGTGCGGTGCGGAGTGTGCCGATACTTTAGTGTAGATAGCAATATTTCTATGAAGATACTTAAATTATTTTCTTTTTATTGCAGATATTAAACTACGTACTCTGCATTTACACAATTACCGCATTTGCCTCAGCATCGACAAGTTACCAGTATATTCGCTTCTCCAAACCAAGTGATAATCGTTCCGTAAAATCTCCACGTTCATTTCTAAAAACGACCAATGGAAGATCATCGAGGAGCTTCCATCGTTCCTTAAGTTTTTTCGAGGAAAATGGAAATTTTCTCCACGATGGGATATTTTTTCCTCCGACCAGTGATATTGATTTAAGCCTGGTGCCAGAGGAGTTGACGGAGTTTTCTCATGACTTAACAGGTATTTACATTCTTTATTGTCTATAAGGTGCCAGTGTACCAAATACACTCCTGGACAAAATTCACGCACCAATGTAATAAATCCCATTTTTTTTTTGATTTTCAGATTACCATGATCCTCTTCTTCTAACAGGCAGAGCAGCTCACGCAGCAGTCAGGTATATTTACGGTAAAGGAGAACTGTTCTTCGGTGATTATCCACACGTCAAGGCTTTATTGAAGAATCAAGAGAGACGTGTCAACAACGGCTTGGCTGGACATAAATTGGGTTCTTTAAGGGCCAACTCTCCTTTTCAAAGGTTTCCAATTCACATAAAGTACGCAAGATATATTTGATGGTTTTCTATTATTGCATCTTTTTATTTTTGTATAAATAATTTGTTTTTTAATAAAATATATACATGATTTTGAGTGCTTTTATTGCCTTTGATACAACAATACCTTTGGATTTTTATTTTTGTATTGACGTGAGAAAGATATGAATTGTTATAACAGATAAACAATAAGATGATACAAAAATATAAATGTATTTATATGAAAGTCTTATTTATTCAGATGTACAAAAGATATACCAAAGCAAAGGAAAATAATAGAATTTACAAATTTGTAGCCCTTTGCTTCTAGATACGTAGTGAAAGCTTGGTACGTGCTACCTGAGAATTCACACAATTAAAATGTATATTATGTAGATGACCGCAATCCCAATATTCACAGCAACCACTTATATACACTGAATGCTATTGTTGATAGAATCAGACTAACGTTGACGGGCATGTTGCTGGAATTATTGCACAAATCTCCTTTACAGAAACACATGTACACCTTCTTAAGTTGGACTACCGTATACGCACAACGTTCTTCATTATCCGATGGTCCTCTTTGGAGACATCGACGCTCGGTCGCTGTACCATATTCTGAAATTTTGCAAATTTACATAAATTAATTCACGCTGATAACGTAGAAAGATCTTTGGAGGAGAAAATAACCGTAATTTGTTTATTTGTAAAAATAACCGTGTCAAGTGTTACGGTGTTGGAATCCTTGAAAGAATACTTTTTTATGAGTCATGGTCGATTATGGTTACCATTAAAAAAAAAACATCATACTTAAAAAATTATAACTTGCCTGACATATATGCCACGAAAGATTTCAAAATGAACATAATACCACTCTGTACCTCATAAAAATACAATAAATCATTTGGATAAACACGCATGGTTATTAATTTAAAAGTAAGCTTTACCTTCTTTAAACGCGTCTTCCGCTTCAATCATTTTCGTGCACCATCCTGATGCGCAAAGATTCGTCTCTACCCCAACTTGTTCCTTATTGACATCAAAGGGATCTTTACAGGTACCTAACTCGCCACGGGATCTGCAGGAATAACATCGTAACAGCCCTAAAACGATTTGGCGTACAAATATGTGGTGAGTTCAACGATACATCACGACACGAAACTGTCCAAGTTTATCTTTACGTTATTCAACTAAATATATTAACCTACCTTGTGCGAAACGAGGAAAATGCGTTAATAAAATTGAAAATATTAACAAACTACTAAACTGTAAATACATTTTAATGAGGAACTTACAAATTGTTGCGTTTAATCGACATCGGACATTTTAACTTTCTCTTCGGGAAGTTAAAGGTTAAATACTTGTTCTTTGTTCTGTTGAAGCGAGTTGCAGGATACTGTTACTTACGCAGCATTTATTCTTACGAGTCAGAGCCGGATTAAAGTAATTCTTAGTTGGCGCATATACGTATTCAGGTATAGATATTCTTACATACATATAAAACTGCGAAGTCCGTTAGAAATTCTTTATCCGAGAAGAAGACATACGCCCATTTTTATCCGTAACCGTACCGGTCAGATGTGAACCCGGGTCGTTCGGATCGAAAACCAAGCATGCTAAGCGTTCGACCACCGAGACGATCATTATAACATTTGATTGTGTGCAGGGGCCAAAATAAGGGCCAAAAAGCCAAAAGGGTATTTTATTATTCACGTTGATTTTTCTACTAAAAAACTACGTAATATTTACTCCAGACCTTCAGATTTATTCTTCTCCGACCAAAGATTTTAGACTATTCAAAGCTCACCATTTGGATATTAACTTCGATTTGTGATTTAATTAAACTATTAATTTTTAATTACGGACAAAGATCTGGATGTTGATACTTCTTTCATGAACAAAGGTATCGCATGTTTCAAGTATTTATGCTATTCCCACTGAAGAACAGAACCTGCTCCACTAACTTGATGGTAGCATATATGAGATAATTCTATATTAGAAGTGGATACTTATAATATCGAATATCCTAATAAAGAATGATGGAAATAAAAAGACAGCCATATATTTAAACAAATTTTATTCGTAACACTATTTCTTTAAATGAAGCGCTTACAGGAAATAATAAATATCAACTAATTAAGCTACATCCTTACTTTAGTCTTCAGGATTAATTAATTTATCGCCTTCGTCGTCTTTATCTTCGTCAGTAGTTTCTTTGATGTTAACACTAACTTTATCATCTTCTTCGTCGGCATTTTCATCTGAAGATGATGAACTAAGCAACAATTGTATCCTCCGTCTCCTTATGTCTTCGTAAGTCTTGAATTTTCGTCTTCGAATACAGGTAACTATCAATCCCGCTACATAGCAGGATAGTGTTAAAGATAAAATGAACCCCAAATACATCATATGCCTTAACAAAGCTATAAATATTTGGAAACAAAATCAAATTTCTGTTAATGAATTATGTCGTTGCGTAAAACCTTGAGTTAAGAGCCGCGACTTTGAAGCTACATAAATTATGGTCTGCTGCATTCTGATTTCGTCAACAAGACAAGAGTAATTTCCTTCTTCGGTTTTGGTAACTTCATGAAGGTATAGCGTGTTGAAGGTATCAACTGTAATTTTTGGTTCCATATACGCCTTTGGTGGTTCTACGCTTTGGCCAGCTGGCAACGTTTTTCCGTTTTTTCGCCAAACTACTACGTTCTCAAGAGTTGACCTGAAGAATTGTTTATATTACGATTCTGGTTAATAATATAAGAGAGGTATTAGGAAGTTTTTACAATTAAGCGTTTATTGGTTTTAATACGTCGTATGTAAGAAAAACTAGGGTCAAACGCTACTAAGAAACAGAACAACACAGAAACAGAGTGATCCAAGAATGGTAGAAAAAAATTGAGAACTCGCAGAGAGGACAGAATAATAGAAGGAGTAAGTTCTGGAACAGTCAGTCAATTGTCAAATTTTATGAGTACGAAAGAGATGATTATTATTTCCAGGAGAACAAGTCCCTGCCACAAAATCCGACAAACAATTACGTTGTTTCAGGATAACGGGTCCTACCCAATCTCCTAATATTTCGCCAATCGATAACTTGTGACGGAATTTAAAAGACAATATTAAAAGAGAGTGTCAGTCGATTTCTCTGGAACTGTGTAGCTGTTCTATAACATTTGGCCAAGATTGTAGGCCATGTTTAAATTTCCAAATTACGAAACGTACTCTGGACAAACAAGTGTTAAATGGGAATTTTCAGTTAAAACAATCCGTTTTCTGTATTTGAAGCCTGTCTTCTTGGTCGATTTCCATCCCCTGAATTTCCCTTCGGCGTCTGTAAACTAACAATATTATTCATTATGATTAAATATATTACATCAAGCGTGAAACCTGGATTGCAAGTTCCTGCACAACCCTCCTTCAATACAAAATCTGGAATGATCTTCGTCAAATCAAATACATTCGGTATTAAATCTCTCAAAAGCTTTGATCTGCAACCTATTTCAGAAGATTTTACGAGTTGAATCTCTTCTTCTGTGAGAGTAATATTCGTTGTTGGCTAAAAATATTTTCAGTAGTGAGATTACTGTAAGAGATATTTAAAAGTCTGTCGCAAAGCAAATAGCACAGTTCTTACGGGTAATGGTATGGGAGCAATTTTAATTCTACAATGTCCCTTTTTCCTCCTTATACCTTCGCCAAATGGTCGTCCACATACTTCGCATTTACCCCAAGAGTCCCATAATGTTGTTAATTCCATTGTGATTCCTAAAACTCTACGCAATCGTACAAAATCTTGCCCATGTCCATGTAGGAAGAGTTGATTGATATGATAGAAATTTTCCTTTTGATACTTAGCCCAATCAGTAATATTACCACTCTCGATGATAGACTTGTTTACATCAACAACTATAAAATAAGTTTCGATAGACCCATTAATTTCTATATGGGATGTTGTTACAAAATGAGTTGTAAAAGAAAAAATAAAGCGACGTATTATATTCCAGCCGTTAGTAAAAAATACGAAAAATCTTTAATTCAAATTGAATTACCGTCTATATAAAAATTTAAATCTTTTTCTAAATTTTGCGCCTGATATGGTTGACAAAAGTAGAAAAAGCTGTCCGCCGTTGTTACATTATTAATAACCAGTGAATGATCAACGCCCATGTAAATTCTGCTCGTATTTCTATCGTTCGTCATATCCAATTTAACTTCGTCTTTGGTGTAGTTTTTTATGGTATTCGCTTTATACCAGATTTTTGCTTGCTGGTCGTCGGCTTCCTTACTTAATCAAAAATATATGGTTTGTAGCTGAATGTTGACTTAAAGCTTTTTTTTGCGTACCAATAATGACACTGTAAAGCGATACTTTGACCTTCAACTACTTCTACTATTTGAAATAAATCACTATTTTCTGAACCAATTGGTCGATCACGTTCTCTGCAGAACACTTCGTTTGAATTTTCTGAAACGGCGCGAGCAGATAAATGTTTTGCGATTAATACAACGAACAAGTAAGACTTGAATCGATTCATACTTTATTAAATAAAATACAATAACAATATTACCACCTTAATTAATAAATAAACAATTTTATTTCATTTAAATATCAAATAATAAATTAACGTATAACTTTTTAAAGATTATAAGATTTAGTAACTTATTTGAAAAGAATAGTAATTTGGTGACTTAAACCTTTGTCTTCAATTTCATTATTAATTTCCAAAATTGTTTATGGCTGTTTAATATAGATATACATAATAAGAACATGCTGTATATATCGCCTTCTTAATATGAATTTCTGAACGCTATAAATTTCTGAACGCATCCCACGTTTTGACAATTAACAATTAACGTTTTCGGAGTAATTGTTTATTGATAATGTAATATTTGTTGACCATACGATAGCGGATACTTTTCGCATTTGTATTTAGTTTGTTAAAATACTCGTAGCAGAATAAGAATCGATTCCTTTTAACTGTTTTATTAGGCGGGATGTAGATGGACTTGCGCAGACTTGCGCAAGAGATTGAATACTTTTGGGTGTTTTGAATTTAAAAAATAGCGTCATTGATAAGAAGGTGAAAGAGCTGTCCGGTGCATATAAGCACTTAGTGAAATATATATCATTGGCTTGTGTTTGAGGGATACATTTTAGTCCGTGTATTTCTTATTACACCGCAGCACTGCTATTTATAAACGGTAATGAGATTGGGGCGCTACGCGCTCTACTCCCAGAATTCCCGACGGTCGACGTCAACATGGCGGACGAACTTGAAAGTGAGTTTGTAGATAATTTTTAAGTTATTCTATGCATAATCAGTAGCTAGCGGTCCAATTAATCGGCGTAAATAATCCGCGAATCATAGTATTTTATCTTAGTTTATCACCCTTACTAATCTATACTTTGGCGAAATGAAATTCGATAATAGAAGACACAACAGTGATATGTTCAAATTTGAAAATGGTAAAGCTCCAAATTCAAATCGTCTACGTTGGAAATATTAGCTTGTGCATAATGATGCATTTCCCACCAATATGCATTCAAATAGCTTATAACTGAGATACATTCATAATTTAAGGTAACATGCAATGTAAGTAAACAAGCATTAATGATATTTAAATGTTTATAGATGAATCAGCAGCTGCTCTATTGGAATTTAAAAATGGGAGAAAATTAGTATCAGAGGAGATTAACATTAAGGAAGAGATCATGGATGATGATAACGATTCGAATATGGATATTGATGAGGATGTCCCTAGGTTAGGACCAGCTACCTTCGGTATGGTAATATGTTTTACGCTTTTAATAGTGTTTACAACAGTGTAATGCCAAGCTGTTATTATATATCACGTATATCGATGAGTGATATCGAATTGAATACAATCGCCTGTTTAAATTCGAGATTATTTAAACGGAATTATATCAAATGCTAACGAACTTTTCGACTACCAATGTCATTTGTAGCTTAGTTCTTCTCAGCGACTTGTTCGCCATCTGCCATTGTTGATATTTTCCATGCATTGAGTAACGATATAATTATTAATTTTTAATCTTTTTCCCGATGCATCAATATTGCAGCGATATTGCTTGATTCAAGATTCAGATAGTGCTTGCATGATGTAACAAATGTGCATTATCATTATAAAGTGCCTTTGTAAGATTATGAAACTCTGAATCTCACGAATCTTTTGGCTTTCTAAGAATACAAAATTTTTGTTATTACAAATAAATCGCTGTATAGCTATGCAGTGGCCAGTAATTGACTACTTTGCATAGAGGAAACAATGCAACAATAATATCGATCTACTTTAGTATTTTAAGGACTAGACTAACACGGCAAATTTTTACAGCAGGACCAGGTACATTTTAGATTGAAAATCATAATGTGTAATACAAGAGAATCACGTCAAGAAACAACAATATTTTCTATTAATTAACTGCATGTCCAATTATGGTACTTATAGCCAGGTACAAAGTCCAAAGATATTTTGCTATGTACAGAACCAATTGCACCAAATTTGGACATACGGCTCTTTTATGAGTAGAAAAAAAAACATTTGTCACAAAAGTAAAAGATTAATTTGTTTGCATGATGTACCTGCAAACACTTTTTTAACACCTTCCATGACTTGTCCCTGGCCATGTTTCTATAGCAAGATAAAAATCTTCCTCATCTTTCATGTCGGTAACATCCAGCTGAACTAAGAGCAGTACGAAATTGCGGAATAGAGATGTTTTTGTTAGTTTTTTCTATCGACTAGGCACCTGGCTAGTGCCTGATAGACATATTTTATGTTAATCTTATGATTTTTTTTGTCTTAGGTTTACAACGAGTGGGAGCTCCAACAACACCAAAACCGTCACCTTCTCAACCCACACAAATTTTGAATGCAAGGGGAATGCCAGCACGCATACGAAAGAAGAATCGCTTGTTTTACGATGATGACATAGTGAATACGCCTCACCATAGAGTGCCATCGGCAAAAAAACAAAAACCAACCCCTACAAAAAAGCAGAAGTTGTCCACCCCAACGAAACCGCTGAAAGACAGCTTAAAATCCACACCAAAAAAGTATATTGCGTCCAAAGATTTAAAAACTGGGCAAAGTGGATCGCCACCGCCGGTTCAATCCCCGGATCGAAAGATTGGCCAAAAGATCGGAATGCGATTAAGGAACTTATTAAAATTGCCCAAAGCACATAAATGGGTTTGTTACGAGTGGTTTTATAGTAATATTGATAGGTGTCTATTTTCGGGTGATAACGATTTTACGATTTGTTTAAAAGAATCTTTTCCGGAGTTAAAAACGAGAGAATTGACCAGGATAGAATGGACCAAAATACGACGGATGATGGGAAGACCCAGGCGATGCTCTCAAGCATTTTTTGATCAAGAGCGGTTGGATTTGGAAAAGAAACGAAACAAAATCCGTGCTTTACAACAACGTAAAGCAACTGATTTCGCTAATTTTCAAGATCTACCCTCCGAAATCCCCATGCAATTAGTAATAGGAACGAAAGTAACTGCTCGTTTGAGAAAACCGCAAGATGGTTTATTTACTGGCAGCATTGACGCTGTCGATACGTCTAACAATACGTATCGCATAACGTTTGAAAGACAAGGTTTAGGAACGCATTCAGTACCTGATTATGAAGTTCTATCAAATGAACCACCTGAAACAATGACAATTTCAAGTTTTCAAAATAAATTTAGATCAAGAAACGGATTGTCGCCTTATTCGGTTGTGAAAAGTCCACCATACTCATCAAAATTGAAGAAAGATCCTCTCCTTTCAGTTTCAATGATAGACAGGCCAGTATTTATGGGCGCAGGTAGATTAGGAGGTTTTCCGGTCAAGCTACTAGAGAAAATGGTACTTGTTACGAAAATTTTAAGCAAAAAACGTGAAAAAATTAATTTGTTAAAGCAAATGAACTCGGAAGCTGAGAAATTCAATTCGTTTCATAGTAACGAGTTATCTCTAGGAGAGGACTTTGAAAGGAAATATGCCAATATTTTGATAGACTTGGAAAAATTGAATCGTGATCTGCAAGATTATCTTGACGAAATGCAAACGCTCTGTCATGAAATTGCTCCTGAACCAAGTGTCGCAGCCATGTTAGCCCCTAGTCATTTGAGAGAAAAGTGTCGAGCAGAAGCAAAGGAAATTGTGCAAAGAAACAATACTGTTATAGCGCCAGATAAGGAACCTGTAAAGAATACGTCTGTTTTAGATTTAATAACCGATTTAACAGCGTTAATGTTACAAGTTAAAAGTTTATCGGATTCGGACCAAAACGCATACGAGTTGCATGTGTTGGAAGGTACAATGGAACAGATTAAGAGGAAACTCAGTCCAGAAAACAGTCTCAAATTTCAAAGTAGCGTCGAAGTTCATATGAAACATATACAAGTTGGATTAAGTCAATCCACCTCAAATACAAGTTTAAGTCCTGTCCTTAGTTTGCATAAACAATGATACTTCAGTATCTTGAATGTTTTATTATCGATAATGCTATTGAACGAACTTAAATTATTAAAACAATAATTTTATAAGCATGCTTTTGCTGTGCAATAATAAAATTTTAGAATTTTACATAGATGATTTTCAAAAATAATTAAATCAAATTATTGTGTCTTCATTTGTTTTAGTGTATACTAATTTTTAAATCGTGTATTTTTTTGGTATAAAGCTTTGTATATTACCTTCTTTGTTTCTATATTCTATTAATAAATTATACACATATTCTATATAATTTTAATCTCATACCTCTTACTCTTATAAGGCATACATATAAAAGAATTATTATTGTATATTTTTTTTGTACAGATTAGGTATTAAATTTGTTTTGTATAAATAAAATATAGATGTATATTTTTCCAAATTTTTTGTAGAGCAATATATAAAATTATATTTGCATTAGCGTTATGTACTTGATGGAAAAATTGGTTTCTTGGAAATGTTATCTTTAAAAATTCTCTGATTTAAGCAGATTTGAATTTTCGATTTAAAAACAGCTTTCTTGTAGGTTCTTTACATCTTTCCTAGTTTTTTCTTATAAAACATTGCTTTAATTTTAATAACGGCCCACCATTTTTTATAGGAGATATTTAAATGTTCTGTGGACACGCTTATTTTAAATAGAACACCTTGTATATTTCCTTATTCTAATAAAAACTGTGGGCATAAATATTTTATAAATAGTATAAGTCTCACCGTTTATGAGAAAAACGGATTTCAATGAATTTTGAGATGTTAGTAATATTAAAAAAATTGTAAAATTTATCATACAGGGTAATACAAAAAATTATTGACTTACATTAACCCATAAGACAATAACTAGCTTATTTTAAATGGAATACTCTACATTATCAGCACATATGATTAGTTTGATCATTCATAAGTTAATTAAACATTCCCTATATCTTTATGTAATAGTTACGAGTTATTTGTACGGTTGTTAGGGGGTCGTATTACTAGCTTGTTACTTACGTAAGCACATTACAAAAATATTCTATATTTATTTTAGAGAACATCTATACCGCCAAATTTAGGATTTTTATCGACATATTAAAAACAGCTTTATAAAAACGAATATTTATTAAATACAAAATGCGTAACTATTCTAGTTATTTAACAAATTGTTTTAACTGTCGAGAAATATTGCTTGTACTGGTATGGTCATATAATTATTAATTTGCATTGTCAAACTTAATATTTATATATAAATCTTTGTTTACTTTTATGACGGGTATAACAAACTTGTTTTAACCACTTAGGGAAGTGTGTAATGCATCAAACTAATTCTCTCGTTTAAAAAAATATAATGTACATGATAAGAAATTTACACTACACTTTATTGAGGACAAAATGAAAATATGGACAGTAAAAATTAAACTAAAATGGTTTCATTCGAATAGTTATTTTTTATGTTTTTCCAATTCTGCAAGTAGCTCGTCAGCCAGTTCAGGCGTCTTTACCCGTAACAAAATAGGTACAGGTGGCGGCTTCGAATCAGGAGTAGGCAAACATACTAACATCACATCTTTCTTCCCAATACGTTTTGTTGGAATACTATTTGACAATATAAAATTACATAACAAATTGCCTAAATTAGTATTTGCTCGGACAATTAATTGAATCTTCTTATTGTTTGGTGTAGGTTTTAAGTACAATGTACCAACGCCTCTATCTCCAAAGCCTTCTTGATTCTTAACAAATACCTTACATTTGACAGTATACGTGTGCCCTTCTTCTACCACAGGTGTGAATTTTACTTTTGGAGGTTCATCATCTTCTTGTTCATCAGTTACATCTTCCTTGTTAGTCGCCGGTTGTTCAACATTTGTAAAAGCAAATGGCTTTGTAGATGTTGATGTGTTACCGAATGAAAAATCTGAAGCAGGGTTCGTCTTCGCAGTTGCACCAAAGGAAAATGAGGGAGCATTTGTTGTTGTAGTTGGAATTGAACCAAAGCTAAAAGTTGGTATACTCGAAGTAACACAACCTTCTTTCGTATTTGTATTGACACCAAAAGAAAACTGTGATGTAGTTGTCTCTTTCTTCGTTTCATCTTTTGAAGTATTTGTCGGTTTAAACACTAAGGAACTTAAATCTTTTTTAACTGCGGAATCATCTTTTGATTTATTAAATGTATTGTCTCCCGCTTGCTTAGCATTCTTTAACAGTTCCAATTCGTCAAAATATTTCTCGTAATCCTTAAACACCGGCCTTAAATTAATGAACGGGTTCGAATCAACATGTTTTTTGATCCAGTTTGACACACTTTCATTTAACCCTTTCAATTTCGCATAATATTCATCATCTTTCTCGCTGTTTGGTGTTGTATTTCCTGGTGTTTGGAATATAGAAACATTGCTTCGTTGTGTAAACACGCTGGAACTATTTACACCATTTACGCTTGAATTATCATCTTTCGTCATGGGGGTATTAAGGAAAGCAAACGAAGATGTTGCTGGTTTACTGAATGCTGAAAATGTACCAAATGCACTTCTTGCAGTAGTATCATTCTGTAATAATAGAAAGACAAATATGAGTAACATAAAAGTATGTGAACATTGCAAAAACTACTTACATTTGACGATATTGGATTTCGACGTTTGGCGATCTTTATCACACGTTTTTGCAGAACTTCGTCTGTTGTCTTTTTAAATGTTCCAGGCTCTTCTGGCTCTTCTTCATTATCCCAATTTGTATCATTTAAATCGCTTGTGGCAGATCGCTTAGTAGCCATCGGAATATATTGATGAAAATAAGTTGTTCTGTTCTAGTTCTAGGTTATAAGGCTAACTACCTGTTGAAAATACGCATTTGAAAGTATTTAATAAAGTACCTAGATTACATACGTGTTTTTACTGTCGCAATTTCTTCAAAAGAAGCAGTTATATTGGTTAAAATTTTTAAATATCAACAAAAATCAAGAAATTATAATCAAAGTGAACTCGCTTCACGTTCTGTATTTTTTAAGTACGGATTAGTTTGCTCACTTTCAAAACCATTCATAATGAAAATATTGGGTGTAGTGAAGATTTTTCATTTCTTTTAGAATAAAAATGAAGAAAAATATGATAAATATTTCAATAAAGAAGGTAAGATGAGGAAGCACGTTTTTGCAATAAAGTGAAGAGGTTGAACTTTGCTTTTACTTCCGTTTCTCAAAGTATGTAATTAATTTTATATCTATTATTTATTATCATTAATTATAAATTATAAATTAATTATAAAAGAGATTTCCAAGCAATTGCCGCTAACAATTGTTAAAAACTTTTTATAAATTGTTTAAAAATTTTAGTTGGAAGTGGTTAGTTAGAGATATTTTTAAATTTGAGAAATAAGTTGGCCATCTTGTTTAATGCCGGACGCTAGTGTTATTAGATTTATTACTAGAATCACAACTATACCAAATATCAACAAATAACCGTCAAAATGAATTAGGTTATAAATAAAATGCCAGATAAGGAATTATTGAAGAAATATGCGAAAGAAATAGAAAAACTAAGAAAACGTGCCAAGAAACTTAATTTATCAGATATCGAGATAGATAAATTGTTCAAGGAATGTCTCAACGTTATAAAAAACGACGTAAAAGTCTCAAATAGTAACTATAAAGCACAAAAGGTTTTAACAACGTTTTTGAAAGGTTTATTGCTATTACTCGTAGCGTTAATTGTTTTTTATATATTATTAAATGTACATCAACCAACAGCCAGCATAGTACTGAGAAATGTGCAAAGTTTGATATATCCCGGTTTCAGTTTATTAAGGGGATTAAGTGTACCTATTATAAAAAGATTTCCTTCCTTGACAGGTAGACATTGAAGATCTCTCCAATTTTCGCTTTTAAAGAGTCTTCCATTTCAGAGCTATATGACGAAAGTTGTTTAGTAGAGAATCCGTTTTTCTATGTTTTTGATATGGAATGCTGGCCTTGCCAAAATGTATATTCCGTAATAGACCTAACCGATTATAATAACAAAAGTTTATACCACTCCGGTATTCCATATATATTTAAGGTAAAATTCTGTAATGATAATATAGGATATTCTAATTTACAATTGCTTTTAGAGCAACCAAAAACGTGCTACATTAGTAGATATAATGAATGTTTATAGTGCAAATAAGGAAATTTTTGATAGAGATGCTAGTCGAGTAAAATCTACAAATAAAAACATAAGGAATATAAAAGATCTCTTGAATTATTCCAAAAATTGTACCAAGTCTTCCAGTAATCATATATCATGGAGAATAAATAGGATGACTCCTGCGAGAATAATACGTACGTTGTTTCCAAGACCACAAATCATTTCCGAATGGTCGGGACAGAGTGTTGAAAGATATATCATGATTGATGAGCCAAATGCACCCCATCACGTTTTACCAAGTTTCGAATGCAGCTATATCTTTGTTATACAAGGATCTGGTCAGCAAACTATTATACTTAAGCCAACACAAGAGTGTAGTGGTACATGCAGAACAGTTTCGGTTATTTTAAAACCTTCGTATGTGTGTAAGTATGACTTCGATAATAAAGTAATAGCATTTCTTGTATTTCTACAAGTTTAGTAACTCGTATAATACATTGCATGCTAATTATGTCCTATCCATAATTTATTATTTAAGATGTTGCTATGCGCTTTATTCTCTGTGTTGGGGTTATGCACTTGTTGATGGTATTATATTGTATTTGTTGCTGGTAAATGCAGTGCTTCCGCAATCTCTTGTTGCACCCAGGATATAGGATCATGCATGTCGACTAATTCGTAAAATTGTGCATTAATCATACACAGATGCTATAAAAAGAAATAATCCTCCCTAGCTGTCCATTTAACATATTTTGGGCCATATTACCTTATGCTTCATTCCTAGATCTCGAATCTGGCTACATTGTATGCCGCTTCTATCAGGTTGTTTTAAATCCGGTAACCCAAAGAGTGTAGGAAGGTTTTTCAAACGTCTCTCAAAAAATATTTGAGCAAGTCGGGGCTAGTTTTCTAATGCGCTTGGTGTACATTCTCCAACGGAGCAATATGTAACGAGATAACAGATTTGCGTAATTTTTCTTTTTAATAGTGAAACTAACACTTATTTCTTGTTACAGTGTGGTATAACTGGTGGTACTGGAGACCAATTAGTCTTCCGATGGCCAACGCCATTGAAACTTCTGTTAGCTACATTAATTCGTACTGTTAAGTTTTAACAATGCCAAAGAACTGCCGCATTTTTTACAAAAGCAATTTTTTTCACTTTTTACAAGTGTGTTTTTAATGTAACCAAAGAATATCTAGTTCATATACAATATATACACGTACTGTCTTATGTATTTGTCAATAAATTATTTTGAATATTTTACCTCGCATTATGTTAAAAAATTTATTAAAGTAGAAACAAGATAGAATCAACAATAATTTAAACTACACGAAATTGAATACATTTAGCACAGATCACTTAAAATAACACCAACAGAAACTAATTTAAGGAATACAGTTGTGGATATTTTATCTAAACGAAACTGGAATATACACATATTTATATAAATAATCAAAATATTTATACATTATATACAAATTTTTTAAGATAATACTAACCATATAATTTTACATTATAGACATGTACATAATCAGACTACGATATTGAATAATTTGTATTTTCCAAGTATGATTCCCTACTCATGTTAGACTAGAGATTAAGTTACAGAATTTAAATCACATCTTTCATACAACGTATTCTTGTGAACTTATTCATAAAAAAAAAGGATTGATACAAAAAGAAATCATCTAAAAGACAAATTGAACTACGTTTTCTAATTTAGAATTGTTATTGGAACTTCTCCTTCAATTGTCTTTTCAAAAATATCGGTACAAGCGACACCCCAGCGAAGACACTTAACCAAAATATAGAGGTCCATGAAAATGCGCTATCACTCTCCGACATATCGTGAAGTGTTTGTCCTGCTTGTATGGCTACAAATGATGGCGGGGCTACTCCTATGAATGTTCCCAATGTAAAAGGCACTAACGGTACACCAATCACAGGTGCAGTCAAATTTATAAACCAGTTCGGTAAAAACGGTGTTACACGCAGAAATATCATATAGTTCAATAAATTTTCTTTATGTTTATTTACTATCATTGCCCATTCTTTAGCTTTTTCGGGGAAATACAACCATACTAATTTCCGTCCTAAAAGCTGGGATAGTAGAAAACATAACGAAGCTCCTAACGCTGAACATGTGCACACCAGAATGAGGGCTGTGTAAAAATTAAATAGGAACCCCGACAGTATAGATAAAAATAACGATCCTGGGATTGCGAATGTTTGCAAACTATTTGGTGGTTAAGGAAATATAACGTATTTTATCTATAGGGATGAAAAAGAAGGTAGAAGCTTGCATACAAAAAGGATACAATACATACGATAAAAATACTCCTGATAATACTGAATAGTAATGGTCCTTCTTATACCGATTTAGTACTAAACCTAACGTTTTGGCATCTTCGATATTCCAAGGAATTTTGATGTGTTGTTTCTCGTCTCTATAACGAAGGGTATCGTATTGATAAAGTTAATTAGGGCAGAAAAATACTTACGGCCTCAATTTTGGGAAAGTCCTATAAACTAACGATAAGGCAAATATTGAGCTAAAAAAAATCACAGCCACCGAAACTAGCGCAGCTCGAGTCGATATATTTGCGAAACCTGCAAACCAAATATTAAATATTAAAATTTCATAAGTTACAAATTAAGGTTATGTTTATAAATGTGACAGACATTTGCTAGGAAAACTCGCGTTATTTTCGGAAGGATTTCTAGTAGGAACATGGACCTGGATAGCCATATCATTATTCGCATTGGCCAGCAATAGGGGATATCGGAACGAATTTGGACGGACGGCTACGGTACGGTAGGTTCTGCGAGGTCTGGGGAAGTATCCAATTTGGGAACGGAATTCGATGTAACGGGAATTTTGTACATCGCTAGAGGATGACACTTCTGGCGATTGAATAATATTATTATAACCTTCTATTTGCGATCTTCCTGTCATCATAAAATAGCAACAATTCAAAAAGTTGGCGTAAGATCAAAATCGCACTATTGTTTTGGGCTGCATGTACAAATGATATTCGAACACGTCTGCGCAGTCATACCACACATCAGGCCACTTCGTTATTACAGGTTACCTCGCAAACATGATCATTTTTCTGTATTTATTTATTCCTGACATTGTTTTTGAATCTATTAAAAAAGTAGAGCAGGGCGTCAATTCATGAGCGACCGCGTGGAATGCGAGGAGAAACACGTGCAGCGTTTCGCTACGTTATTTACGAAAAATTATCTAGTGCTTGCTTATCTTACACTTGAGTATATAATATTAATTTATTGCTACAATTACAATTCATTTTATGTATACGTTTGTTTTTAATGCACTAATATCAATATTATATTTTTATTTTAATTATTTTTAATATATTTTAGCGGTACCTAACATATAGGCAACTTTATAAACTTAGTTGTAACACTGGTTGCATAAACTCCTGAAATACAGTCTCCATTTTGCCTCATACCAGGTGTGTCGGTAATTCTTTTCCGGTTTTTTCGCTAAAGAAAACACGTTACTTAGAATGGATAGTTAAAATTTATTTATTCAAAGTATTGGCCATTTGATTCTATACATTTTGTCCATCTCTCAGGCAATTTATGAATGCCATTCCAAAAGAACAGTTCCTCCTTTGAGCTAAACCATTCATCGAGCCATTTTTTAACTTCTTCGAAATCGGCGAAGTGCTGTTCTGCAAGCGCGTGCCCCATCGATGCGAAAAGGTGGTAGTCGGATGGAGCCAGGTCTGGAGAGTACGGCGGGTGCGATAAAACTTCCCATCCAAGTGATTTCAACATTTCTTTGACTGGTTTTGCTGTATGAGACGGCGCGTTGTCATGTTGCAAAATCACTTTATCATGTCTTTCAGCGTATTGTGGACGTTTTTCGATCAATGCACAGTTCAAATTGATCATTTGTTGTCGGTAGCGATCACTATTAACTGTTTCTCCCGGTTTCAACAGTTCATAATATACGACACCAATCTGGTCCCACCAGACACAGAGCATGGTCTTGCGACCAAAGCGATTTGGCCTTGCAGTCGATGGGCCAGCTTCGCCAGGTGATAACCATGATTTTTTTCGCTTGGGATTTTCGAAATAAATCCATTTTTCATCACCCGTTACTATTCGATGCAGAAATGACTTCCTTTCATACCTTTGAAGCAGAATTTCACTAACGATTTTTCGATTTTCCATTTGTCTGTCATTCAATTCATGTGGCACCCATCTCCCCATCTTTTGGATCTTTCCCATAGCTTGTAATCGTTCACAAATTGCTACTCGGCCCACATTCAACTTTTCTGCTAATTGTTTTTGAGTTTGTGTTGAGTCTTCATCCAATAGCTCCTGCAATTCCGCGTCTTCAAACGTTTTCGGCCTACCAGGACGTTCTTTATCTTGAACGTTGAAATCACCACATTTGAATTGTCGAAACCACGTTTCACATGTTCTTATGGTTGGAGCATGCTCACCGTAAGTCTCTACTAGCAAACGATGACTTTCAGCGGCTTTTTTCTTTTGATGAAACAAGAAAAGTAATGCGTGCCGCAAATGCACGTTTTCAGGCACAAAACTCGACATTTTCAAAAAATTATAAATCTATAACGCTGTTATTTTGGCGGAACGTAACTTGTGTAGTTTTAAGGTTAATGTCAGTAGAATAAAATTACATATGTATCAAATCATAACATTTCATACTTATGGCCAATGACATCTGCCGGAAAAACCGGAAAGGAATTACCGACACACCTGGTAATTGCTCTGTAATATTGTACTACGTAAAAGAAGAGGCACATTAATATATTTAAAATACAATTCTTTCTTGCATCCGTTGTTTCATTCACCGTCAGCCATATTTTTTTATTTTTTAATTCTGCCTTGATTTGATGATGATGATTGATATTGCAAACAATACATTTAATAATAGTGCCAGTGTATCTAATGTCGGAAATCGCTTAAGAAATCTATTAAAACTCGTCGAACATAACGGAGCATACCGTCGATTTTCCATCGTCAATTCAGCCCGTACGCGTATGAATTCCGACTTCGAATACGTTCGATCGCTTTCGAAATATATCATCGCCGCCTATGAGTGCGCACTCGTCTCTGCAGGCTTACTCTGTAGTGTCCTCTAATCGAAAATGTAAAAAAAATAAGTTATTGTATGAGAAATTACAAGCCAACCTAACTTTTTCTACTGCGTTGTGTTCACCTAAATGGATATCTTTTTTTCTAAAAAATAATTTAATAAAAACGTCGAAAAATTACGTTGTGTGTAAATGCCTACCTTCCTCACAAAACACAAAGAGAATGTCGAATTCATCTCTTTTCCGTATATAAATAAATATAAAACTTCCATAAATTGGGAGCCTACTAATAATATATTATTATTATAAAGAAGTAATTACTTAAGGAATCTTAACTGTAACGTAATTTGAATAAAAAGGCGAAAATCTTTATCACTTACTCATTATTGCAGATGGATTCTTATGTAGAATATTCCGACTCTGTTTATGTATTCTAAAGAGTTTTCTCACAAATTACTTAATCGTTCAATTAACATATCGCTTGCTATTTAGACATTATTACTAATTCATCGTAGTACAGGTAGAATACGAAATAGAATTTCAAGGTTTGTTTACAATAATTCTTAGATCCTTCGGAATGTTTTTATTCACAAACTTTTGTGTTATAAAGAAAAAAATAATTTACCTCGAAAATCGTATAAAATTGGTTCAAGGTAGATATTTTTTGTTATATTGTTGTTATCTATATGCACATATGATGCATATATTTACTAAATTAATAATAAAACAAAGTAACTGTACAACTACAAAGCCAAATAATAATAAAAACAGAACACGTCAAAGAATGCCTACAAACAATAATAAAAAATATAAGCTAGTTTCCTCACGATATTGATGGAATCATTTACAGCAAACCCAATACAAGGAGAGAAAAAATACGCCACCCACGGGCATATTTCTGTTGGAGTCATCAGCGTGGTTCCGAGAGTATTTTAATTCTACCTTGTACCGATGTTACAATATTTTGAAACGACAAGCTAGACATTTCTTGGGACCCTCTGGTGTCAAGAAACACATACTTCTCCTTCCTCAATCTATCCCTTGAGCAGTTCTTGGTGTGCTTACCACGAGATGACGCGCGCTTTGGGAATTTTTTACATACGTCTCTGCGCACGCTATCTCGTGTTAAACAGGCGGAGAACTGTTCGAAGGATGGCTTGGGGAATAGTACGCGGTTTATGTTGGTAGTTTCTAAAGGATAAACATGTGTCTGTTGGGCCAAGAGATGTCCGAATCGTCGTTTCGAATGTTGTGGTGTACAAAATACTCTCGAAACCGAGCTGATTCTTCTCCCCTTGCATTGCTGTTTACTGTAAATGATCCCATCAATACCATGAGGACGCTATTTTAGCATTATTTTTTTTATGTGTTATAAGAAAGGACATTAATTTAATGAAAGTAAAACCAAATTCAACAGTCGAAATTGAACCAAAGGATAATACCGACCTTTTTAAATTCTCGATATGTTCGCCGTTCCACCGTATATTTTAGCAGCTGCAAAATACCTATTGTATTGGCGATTAAAAAAAGAGCCGTAAGTTAACCGAGAGCATTAACAAAAGTTCAGCGTCCAGAAATTCGCGCAAGTAACGGCCCACGTTACAATACAATTCTGTTCATTTATTTATTATGAATATAATGGACTCGATTTGTGTATTTACATATGTATAGAAGTAGCGTGAAGGAATATGCACGAATAAGCTTGACGGACCTACGTAGGTTAGGTGTATTGCAAAACCAATACGTTCCAGCTCATACATAATTCATCAAATATAGTACCTACCTATTGTAAAAATTAGCATATACGGGACGTTCGTGCTACATCTTTTCAATGTTATTGTATTCGTGAGGTTGTAGGTACTTACCATTCATAAAAATCTTGCGTACGTAGCGTTTGGCACGTATGGATATGTTGTAAGTTGCTGTTTTTTTTTCCCGAAAGAATCGATTTAATTTGATCTAATTCAAAATGAAATCATTTTTTAACAACATTTCTAAATAATTCTGTATGATGGCATGTTTATTGGGCAAATTATTTCCTCCAAAACTTAAGCTTGTTATAATATTACATCATCTTACGATGTGTGGTGGAAGTTGAAGAATCGTAAACATTTTACCGCGCAAATGGAAAGAATTTCAATAATAAGCTAAAACTACTTTTGAACATTGAACCCTTTTTCATGTACGTGCTATTTTTTCTACAAACCACATTTCCTGCCTTACGACTAGATCCAGGGAGGATCGGATATTCATTAACAGATTGTATTTTAGGAGTTCATTGCTTTTTGAACCTAGCTTGGGTGACCAAAAACATTATTCTCTAATCGCGCATTATTTACTAATTTTTAAGCGACATTCGAAGACTCGTCATAACTTGTCCTGATTTCAGTTCATCGACAGTTTTGGCGTAGGAACATAACATTCAAACTTGTTTCGACTATAAATTTAACGAGATGGAATAAAATAATGATGAAAAAAAAACTAAAATCCGTTCCGTTCATTCACACAATGGCTTACATGGAATAACTAGACGTTGAAGTGCGCTATTCGTGTTCTGGTTCGTTAAGATAGCATTTAGGGAACATGTAAACGCACCAAGGCGAACGTAAATAATCATAAAACAAATTGGCAGCCTGAGCGATACGTCAATAGGAAAATCTCTAATTAATTTCCATACTGTAAACAGAGAGCAGGCGCGTATGTAACGTATGCAGGACGTATCCAAATTAAATTTAATAGATTCCTGATGTTTATGAATAGTTGGAACGATATAGTTGAATTTTGCATTGAAAGCAACGCTTTCATAGACTGTTTGGTAAATAATTGAAATTTTATTGATATCGTATAAATGGGCTTAATGCCAGTAACTTTCAAAATTCATTCTAAACGCTGGGCTGTTATTTTTGAGTATGTAATTACATTCACCGAGCAAAAAAAGACTACTAATCTTTAGTGAATGTTAATGTGAAATTGTAAATACAAGGTCTTGCAATGGGATTGAATGATTTTGAAAAAGTTGCGATGGTAATCACAATCGACAGATGGATATAATATTGTATCTTCTTGTTGAATGGATCTTTGCTGTGAAATCGTTTATTCTAACTTGCTCCATGCGCAACGCAAACGCTGAAGTTTTCCTAAATGAATTTAATGCGCTGGTGCGCGTTGATGAAATCGGTAAGAGATTTGGAATGTACCTTCAATATTCCGTATACAAGAAGATATTAAAAGGGTCAGAATTGCTGTTGAACGTAGTTTACAAGGTTGAATCCAATTGACAAAGTGGGGAGGCAAACATTAAACAGCAATGCAGATCCTCTTAATAAACTGATCATGTCTAACGAAGGTCATTTCTACTTCAATGGGTACGTTAATAAGCATAACCTTCAGTACTGCGCAGAAAAGAACCCATAAGAGAAGTGTACGAAAACCCACTTCATGACTAAAAGGCAACTAAAGGTTCACCTTTGGGGTAAACGGAATATACTTTCTTGAAGAGAACGACCACACCGTTACACTCAATTCAGTTCGATGTAACGCTAAAGGATTGATCAAAATGTAGTGTAGTTGCAACTGGACGGCGCCACAGTGCATACAGCTAGATGGAGCATTTACATCAAAGGCGATATTTGGTGATATTACATATCACCGTACCGGATTTTTTTTCTGTTGAGATTCCTGAAGTCTAAAGTATACTCGAGCCGTCCCCAAGTACTCCTTGTATTTAAAGAGAGAATTCGCGAAAAAATAAATTAGATAACCGAAGCTTTACTCAGACGCGTTATGTTTAATTTTAGGGACAGAAAAATTGATGTTTTTATAAAATTGTATTTATCTGAAGTATCAGCACATCAATCCTCGGTCATAATTCAGTTTGTACCGGTTGGCGGAATCACTTACGCGAATGTGAGGAGAGAAAATGCTAACCAATGGACATGTTTCTGCCTACCCTGCGTCATCAGTGTTCTTCCGAGCGTATTCTCTATCTCATCCTTTCCGCTTATATCACTTTTCTTTGAAACGTCCAGCCAAAGCACATTTCTTGGCGCCGTTTAGTACCAAGAGATACACCGACATGTCTGCCGTCTAGAAAGCAGTAATCCAGTGATTCCACCAATACCTTGAGTAGCTGCATTAGCAGCATTATTTTGGTTAATGATTACTCGTTTCTAATGATCGTCTCACGTTTCCTTCTTTTTGCTCGGAAGTTTGAGTGCGGCAATTTGTAATAGCTATTCGAACACCATCAATCTTCTTAACGAACAAGCGAGATTATTTACCTCAATTATAATTAAAACGGACGATTTGCAATTTGTTATAGCACCTTCATAAATAGATACGGAATGCGTTTTTATGCGCATCTGTTCGGAACGTTCCTCCATCTATATTTTCTAAGTATTATTGGCTTGTCCGTTATTAATAGAATGCAGAGCTGATGCTTTTAGAATTTTCACGTTTTATTTAAAATGGTAGTCGCAGTTTCAAACCAGCCACATATGATAGACAGCGGAAGGCCGTTACATATTATGCAGGTATTTATATTCTTTCTTTCGGAAAGTCGGAAAGTCATCATTATTCTTGACCAAATTAGTCTTTGTCGTTAGACTTTGGAAGATTCGAAACATTTTGTCTCTAAGGTTAAAGCTAAAATGGCGGTTAATGTTAATTTTCATTTAAGCGACTCTAATTTAGAAGAGGCTCTCGTTTCTCATTTACGAGTGCAATAAAGACTTTGATAAAATCCCCTTTTTCTTTTATTGATTAATTCATGTTACATAAATTAATTATTTTCAGGTTGCACGAAGTTAAGACGCTTGGATAATACGAAATTATTTTCTTTTTAAATTTTTAAGCTATTTTTCCTTATACACACTTAGTTATAAAAGAACTGCGCTTGTTGATGGAGAACAAAAACGACTGCAATAATGGAGCAAAAGGAGGAATTCAGGTCTTCAGGCTGTTCTATCAGACTTAGTTTCTCCCTCGTTCTTGTTCATTATCCATCGTACCTCATACGTTTCTAAAGAATATAAAGATCTCACGTATGCCGTAAAAGTAACTTCTTAGTTTTGTACTATTTCCGTTAGATATTCCAACTCATTAGTAATGAATGACTTCCAAAATAATTAGATTTAAATATAATTAACGTTCCTCATCGGCATGTGAATGTAAATCCGTGTGACACCTGTGCTTGAAGTCCAGATGTTGTCAACATACCCGATTTAAGCCTCTCGTAATTAATGAAATCTCCCGTTCCTATTTATATATGAGCATGTAAATAGATTACTCCGAAAGAGAGGAAAGTTCCATATAAATGAAGTTACTTACGTCTAGCATATGCTACTTGTCCGATTCGAGAAGATTAGTCGAATTCCGTTGGTTTTTTTTTGAGAAATAGCAGCAGAAAGAATTGATAATGGTGATTTTTGATTTGATTTAATTTACCAGATAAAATTGGAGCATAGGGCTTGCGGATTTATGTTGGTTGGAGTTTCACTAGTTATGCAAAATATGCAAACAAATGCGTTATTTTTTTTTTTATGGTTAGAGGTACCACTACTCCACGAAATTTGCGCGGAATTATTGTATCTTAGTATTGTAGAGGAATATCATAATTGAATTAAATATGGCGACATGTTCATTAAAAAATGTTATAAAACACTACAGACTAATTGAAACCTTCGAAATTAAAGGAAAAAGTACTGGTAGAACTAGAATTACAACCGAACAAAGCCAAAGAAACTCGGCCAACATTTGTAAAGAAAATCGTAGTAAAAAGTGCTGCAGGGGAAATTACGGCACTTTGGTACGGCACTACTCTTACAAAGTATTTAAAAAGAAAAATCCCTATTAACTATTAGCTACTGTTCAGAAATAACCGGTTGATTTGCGAAAATAAACGCAAGTTGGGCTTTTGACGATTGGATCAAAATTACTTATTTTCAGTGGCGAATCTAAGATTGATATTTTCGTAGCGGATAATCGAAAACGCCTGATTACAAATAAAAGAAAGACATTTCATAAAGACTGTCCCAAAAAAAACCGTTAAATTTTCCAAACAATTCGAACAGAATAAAAGGCTTTTGTCTTGGCGATTAAGTAGATCGGATTTAAATATCAGTGAAGAACAATTGTTGATTTAAGAGCCAAAATAAGACAAATTTGGCACACGTAAGATTGAGTAGATTCTCTTTTAAACAATCGTATGTTAACAACATCAATATAATAATGTCGAATTATTACACGTTTAAGGGACGAGATTAGTAACAATTGGTGGTATTGTTGAAATACGTTAAAATTATTTTCTTCTATATTTGCATCCATAAAACGGAAAATGGATAAAACAAAATATGAAATTTATTAGTATTTATGAGAGAATGGAACGTTCTACGCCGCATTAAATAGGTATAGTTTCAAATTACATCAAGATTGTAATTTACGGTTAACAACATGAAATGCTGTGTTCGGTAAGCAAGAATTTACTGTTTGCCATACCAACGTCTAAGCGTAAATAACATCGATTCCTTTTTAATCCGAAAATAGACGCCTTTACGTCAATCTCCTTCTGGAAACGTATCTAGATTTCATTTTACATTTGTAATAAATGATTTATATTTCGAAATCGAGCGTTTCGACGTGGATGTATTTTTGAGTGGGCTGGCTAGTGTATGTTTTCATTGCTGAATTTGATTTATTCCGTTATTTGCAGTTAGTTAGTTAAACTTGTCGCCCACATTTCGAAATGACACTAATATATGCGAAGTTTCATTTGAAAGTGTAACAAAGTAGCGATGTTAGTGGGTAAATGTTTTCTTTCACTTAGGTTTTTGTAAAGAATAGGATGCAGGCTATAATTAATGTCTTTGATATGAGTGTAAGTGCACAAATCAACTCAAGCACAAGTAATAAAACTACAAGTCCATTTAAAATAACATAATAGAACATTAAGCGAAGGATCCAAGTTCAACGAGCAAGAACTACGTGAAATCACAACTTGTTATAAAATGGCAATTGAAGTTACAACACGAAAGCTATCCTTCCGTCTGTGCGGATACAGATGATGTGATATATTTCTTGAGTTATTTATGAACGACGATTCCTGCAATAGACAGTGCCATTATTACTTTTCACCTCCACGCGCGGAAGAAGATACCTCCGCCGAGAAACAAATGCTCTCAGCTTATTCGGCTAGTTGTTATCCCTCGTGTTCAGTACGGGTATTATTTATTTATGGAATGCGCGAAACGAGCTTTATCGTTGCCTGAATTTTTAGTAGTGAAATAGATCATGGAATTTGTAGTGCGCAATAGAAACGGTAAATACCGGCCATTTTGCATCATCTACATATTTAAGCTTACAATAGCTTTCCTGGAAATGAAAATTTAAATATTGAAAACTACTTATTATTAAAAACATCGATGTAGCAATTTATGGACGATAGTTGCTTATACGAGCTTTCGGGAAAAATAATATTCTTGTGAAACTAAACAAAAGCAATTCCATAAAGTAGATATTAAGTGTCAATGAAGCCGTTGTTAAAGGCATTCTTCACTGCACTTGTCGACGTGCTGTTTATTTATAAGATGATTTTGGATCGTATTTGTCCTACTTGATATCATTGGAAACTCTGTAATTCCATCTTGCTGTTGCAACGTTGATATTTGTTTCTTTCCCTTCATGTTAATCTTACTTAATGGTTTCTGTTATTTTCCTGTTGTTTCTTTCTTTATCTTCTTTGTATCAAGGAATTATATTTAATGTCTCGCCCAATACAGGGTTCGATTAAAAAGTTTGTAGTCCCTTATTTTCCGTGGTCCTCTAATACCTTATTGCGAGTTACCAACAACGGCTCTTTGGTATGAAGGGTCTATGTCTATGATCTTCTTTTCTGCGAGAGCCAGCCTGACAGGTCGTACTCCTTTTTCTTGGCCATTCCTGGGTATTCTGTAATTGCCCTTTAATTGGCTCAAAAGTGATATATTGTATTCTTTAGTAAAGGCTTTTCTCTTTTCGAGGTAGCCAATCAGGAAAATTCCTTTTGCGTCCCAAAAAACTAACGCCAGCAGCTTTGCATCGAATGGAACGCATTACGCCTTTCTCGGAGCCGGTTCGCCATGTGCTATCCACTCGCTCAGCTGAGATGCCGGTAGCTCTGGGCTCCGGGACGTGCTGCGCCTTCTGTACTTGTTCTGCTACGCTTAAATTCATTTGCAAATCAACGTCGAACGCTCTCATAAGCAGGGCATCAGCCGCCCTTTTCGAATTCCGATTTTATCAATTTTTCACTACTACTCGAAACATCAACAAACAGCAGAATTCATTACATGGAGCTTTTAATTTAATTTAATAACGCAAAAGGAATTTGCTTCAATTTTCGTATTATTTACGTAGGTTCGTTAAGGGAACGGTTAGATTTAATTAAATTAATTATTTCCCTTTTATGGACACTATAATTCTGCTTGCAGATGACAAAACAAATACATAAAGCATAATTACCTACAGAGCGAAAATTTGGCGCCGAAATATAAAGTTTGCAGCAGGAATATCACGAATTTTATCATCGGCATCTCATCTTACGTATGTAAATATTAATTTTAATTCCCTCGTGTACACCGCACTTTGTATAATATAATAACTCGGGAGAGTCGGAACATATGTTATACTCTCACAGCGTAAATTCTACATCAAAGGTGATGTAGCTTGTACGGGTATTTCTGGCTAACTTGGTGCATTCGAATTGTTCAAAGCCGTTAAGTGATATTATGCACTGTTAATTGTGATAGTTTCGTTTGCAGCGGCAAGTTTATGAAGTAATCGCCGACGTAATACGTTGTGCATGCCATTACACAGGGATATAGAGGAAATGCTATTTATACATGTATCTTTAAATGGTTTCGCGTAATTTTACTTGGCGAAATGAAGTTTAAGATATTTCGAACTATGCGTTTTGGTTTTTGTTGAAAGGGTTACTCATCAGACACGTTGTAAACGAGACTTTTTTCTTTTGAAATTAGTAACTTCCAGTGGTTACGACTTTCGCGAGTTTTAAAGCTAATCTTATGTCGTTTTATCGCATTAAAAGACTATCCAGTCACGATGCAAGTTTATCTGTGCATATATGAAGTGACAAAGTGCCTTGATTTTAAAATATCAATTTCAATTCGGCCTTGAACATAACTTTGTGTAGGTTCTTTTATTAATGAGATCAGTTTAATACCTGCTCACATTCGCCGTGCACCGTAAATTGACTCTTTTTATTTGATTTACCAGAATGTGAAACTCGGAAATAAAGCTAAAAAGGGCATCAGGTACCATTTAACTCCCGTACAAGAATGTATGTTTCGCACAGGATTACACGTTCGCTTTAATGCTAGGTAAGGCAGGCAGAGGATGTTTGTGGGAGATTTATAGAAATGCTGTAATAGTTGAGGAGGTAATGGTAATGTGTGATATGTTTATATATTCTCGTAAAGGGACCCCACGCAATTTAATATTATACGATATGGCGGATCTTACATACAAATGCCTTTTTACCACGTATACCTCCTCTTGGTTTTTCACTAAATGCATCATTTTTCATGTCGTTTGTTTATGCCTTATGGAAGGAAGATTAATGCAGGAATGCGGGATCTACGATATTACAAACAGTGCTTATCTCTGAATGGTTGATTAACACGGCAGTACATTTAGCAAGTAAAGAATTTGCTTGTAAGGTTTAATGTGAAGTAAAGCGAATTTTATGCCGACCACCAATGTGCACTGTACATACTAGACGAGAGTAGTCTGAAGAGTTTTATGCCACAACATGAGAATGGCATTAGTCGTCACTCTTTAGTGAAAATTTCAGCCATGTTGGGCGCTCAGTCGTAGTTTAACAGTCGTTAGTGTTTCTGTAAAATAGAAAAAATTAAATAGCGAGTCGCCATTGAGTTCTTGCATCTGAAAGGCGCATACGCCTAAATAAATTTAAGTCAAGATGGGTGTGTTTATGCAGTCTATGCGTCATCATTTGCCATAGTGAAATTTTGGACAACCGAATTTAAACGTGGTCGCCCCAGCTCTGTTGACGATCAACGTTCAAGACGGCTAAAAACTCCAACTGCTATCGATATCATTGGAAAAGTTTACAAAATGATGCTAAAAGACCGTTAAATTCAGGTTAGAGAGATAACAGAAGCTGCGGATATCTTGAAAGAACGTGTTTGTTATATATTCGCTGAACATTTGGGCATGGAAAACTAACCGCACGTTGGGCGCTGCCTTTGTTCGAATTCGGTTTTCTAGGCTCAAAATTTCACTTCTAGATTTCCATCAAATGAACAGGCCATAACTTGCTTATTTTGCAGAACAAACTGCTAACTACTATTTGGCCAGGGTCAAAGAGATGAATTTGTATTGTATAAGCGCTTTAGCGTGTTTGAATAGAAATAACACCCTTTATAATCCGCTACCCTGTAGAAATGGATTACTCGATCGGGTTTATAGGGCGATTTGCTTTATTGTTAATCCATCAATGAAAAATAGTGTTAAGTAATAATAATGAACTATGATTCCCAGGTTCAAAAAAGAAGTAACTCTCTTCATGCGAGATAAATAACTGCAGATACAAGTATTAATTTTGTAAAGAATAATAAAGACACAAATTCAACCTATTATTACCTTCAATAATTTTTTTTTTATGAATTTCCTAGGTTTAAATGCTGCCTGTGACGTAGCGTAACATTCAATTATAGCGTTCGGGTTGTTTCTGATCAACTATTGCATTCTTTTGTATTATAATGTCTGTGAAAGCAAAATAAATTTTATATGAATAATCTTGAAAATTAAAAGACGAAAGTCAGGGGGTGTAACTCAGTGGTAGAGTGTCTGCTTCGCATGCAGAAAGTCCTGGGTTCAAATCCCAGCTCCTCCAACAAGGATTAACAAAAGGACAATATTTTTACTTATTTTTGTGTATAGTCATGGATAGATTTAAACATATCATGTATCAATGGAAATAATTAGTACCTACCTATTTTATATATTTGATTAATCCGAATTTGAATTTATTTTCTCCTTAAAAGGGTTTGTTTTTAGAATTAACTCCGCTTTGGATATTCTAAAATCGAATTTAATTCATTTTTGGCCTCTTCACCAAGTTGACTATGGGCGAAAATTGAAGAATTAACATTCAATATGAATTTCCTGGCTCTTAAACACCGTTTGCAAATAAATTAAACAGGAAACAAACATTATTTTCGCTTAAGAGGACCGACAGTGCTTGCGTACACGTGTACTGTGTATCAAATGAAGAAAATGCATCCGAACACGTTAAATAAGCCAATCAGCGATGTCGTATTGCGCTTGCAAGTCGGCTAGAATTGTAGTCCTGTTTAAAGTACGAGCATCGTATGTTAATTCGGTGGAATCTACTGACTGCAGTATCGTTACTGTGGTTTTACGTTTAACTTAGTTTGGGTAGATGTCTATTTAACAAGCAACTAATTTTGTTTGATGGTGTTTTGTGGGCGGGCATATACACTGCGCCCCAAAAGTAACGTATAAAATTTCAATTCTTTTAAATATTATTTGTCTTTCATATTTTCCTAATATGTAATTTATCATCCTATTTTACCTGATAATAACATATTTAGTTCCAATTTATTACGAGGGGAAGCGTTGATGAGCTTATTAGGAAAGTAAACTGGGGATGTGGATTAAAAAACAAATGGAGATGGGATGGAAAAATTTGAACAAGACTTATTTTCAATAAATTCAATAAAAATATTAAAATTTCAAGTTAACATGAAACTGTTTTAACGAAAAACCCAAAAACTTAACAAATTAAGTCTATTTCGACCTTCTAATGACAGAATTATTATCCACAAGCAAGATTTGCAGAAAGAAATAACAGTCAACAAAACATCGAAGGTAATAAGTCCAACAAGTAACACCTGGAGATTATTCTGTGTTTCTTCTCCCTACCGCAATACTTCTTGGGCTTTGTATGCCAATATTGGATTCTCCTAATAGTTAGTTTTTTATGTCTTCTTTAATCCAATATTTTTTCTGTGCTAATTTAGGCAACCAACTCTCAGTGAGAACTATCACTATACAAATCTTTGACAAATATATACTGTCCACTTGCAAACAAATCGATGTCCACAAGTCACCTCTCGATAGTTAGCATCAGCACTCCGAAGGTGCCTGATCACTGTAGGGTAAACTCCTGAAAGCAGCTCTTGATAGCGGATATCGGATTATGTCCGCTAATGGACTTATGTGTGTGAGTCGTTTCAGAAAAATGGTTGGTGCGTAGAAAGTACAAAAAACTAATTAACATATCGTGGTGGGGAGAAGAGCTAGAAAATATTGTTGAGTTAAGATGTTAAGTTTATTCTTGATGATTCGCTGATCATACTGTCAGCTACTCCTCTTTTATAGTTTTTGGTCCAATTAATTCAATTTCATACTGAATCTGTACTGCGTTCATACAAACAAAATTTAGAACACGCTGATCCTAGGAATTTTGTGAAAGTGTAAGCGGAGTCATATATCGTTGAATTTGTTTATAAAAAAGCTATCGTTTTACTAAAAAAAATATTCACAAAAATATAACAATCGTAAGATATTAATCGACATAGACTGCTGCATTTCTTGAAGAGCAACGAGCATAAAAAGAAATATGAATTTCATGCCTTTGGGACGCGCTTTATAATTTATTACACGTATCAGTTACAAAATTATTATTCATAAATTAACTCAAATAGGCATCAAACTAATTATTGTTTTTAAATATGAACTTGTAACAAGATTTAGTGTGCAATCACCATTTCCTTCGACAATCTTAACACAAGCTATCTTGCTATCCTGGACCTTTATCTAGGAAAACATTCGAATGTTGTCTGCATAACCCTGCTCACAAGTAAACTAGCCAGGTTTGTAGCATACGCTAACAATAGGAAATGGGGTTGACAATGCTTCCGTGTTTTATTTTGCTCGTGTGCGCCCTTATACAAGTACGTATATACGAAATTGCCTGTTTATTCGACGAAAATTCTGACAAAGCCTTGCATATGTTTGAATATGTACATATACGTATATGTGCTTCCTTTCGAGAGTTATTAAACATTTGTATACGTAGACAAAGAGAACGGTTTATTTGTTATATTTTGCTTCGAGCATGAATTTTCTATTAGACGTAACTGTCTGCGCCTATCTTGTTGAAAGGAATAGGTCCATTTTTGGATGGATTGTTGCGTCATTATCGCCCATGGAATAGGTTTCTATCTGTTCTATTTTAAAGCTTAAATTGATGTATTTTAAGATTTCAAGTTAGACTTTTTCCCTGTTAACGTTTGGGACACCTATCCACATTTTTTTCCGTAGAATTCCGTAGAAGATCAACATTTATCAAACGTCAGAGCACAATTTTAGAATTGCAAAATTTAAATTTCTCATTAACAAGAATCAAGTATGTATAAATCAAAGGTATAGAGACTATTTCAAAATATTTGAAATTTGGGACTTGGAGCAGCAGCAGAGATACGTATTAGAAGAGCATAATCACATGACACTAAAGGCCTGCAGAAGGAATTTCAATTGAAAATGGACATTTCAATATGTTATTCCTCAAAATATGCAAATTAACACACGCTGGACACAAGATAAGTAAAAATAGTAATTATTAATGTTGCATTTCTTCATATTGAAGTAACTGAAGGATATTTGTCTCTGCTCGTATTTGATGTTGAAGTCTTCAGCATTCTCATTGGGAGATTCATATATCTGATTTTTAATGTAGCCCCATAGGAAGAACGTCCAACGGAGTAAAATCTGGCGATCTCGCAGGCCAAACAGATGGTTTATGAGTCTATTTCTTGGGAAACTGTTCATTTAAATATATTGCAATTCGCCGCGTATTATGGGATGGAGCGTCGTCCTCCTGAAATATGAGGTTCGTTCGTTTCTGAAGTGGCATATTATCTAAAATCTCATCGAGTTTTAGTCTTAAGAGCTCTAGGTAGCCATGAAAAAATGTTCCTTTAAAAACCAAAATTGGAGTCAATTCCGATGAACTGGTACAGTCAATTGTTTCTTCTCTGATTACGAGATTCTGAACATTTAGTTGTTTTATAATTTAACCATCCTTGTACCTTTAGAAACGAAAAGGTTACCCACAGAACGGGGTTCAAACTGAACAGCTTGTATACAATTCGTAACAGTGAAGAAGGTATTAACCATTTCTATTTCCAAAGCTGCATCCCCCACAAATAATTAACTTTAATGGTGATGCCTGCATTAAAAGAGGCTTCTTGTATATACATGCACACATCAGGATATAAACTCAACAGAATAACACATCACCCCCTCCATAATGCTGCCGGAGTAAAATATACATAGTTGCTTACGCTACGTTCTATACTATGCATGCCTTATTTCTTTAGTTTTCCTTCGTTGCCAGTGGGGCATAGACCTTGCATTTAACATTACACACATATGCACACATTGGAAATCATAAATACCGGACGAACACGCAGTATACCTGCACGCTAAACGACTTGCGGAACGTACTCGGCGGAAGTGTTACAGTGAACAAATATAGCTGCGAGAGAGACGACTTAACAGCCCGAATCTGAAAAGCATCCACCGTCAGTTAAACGAGGAAATAGGATCTTTTTTTTTTATTTGCCACTTTCGGGATAAACGTATTAAGTGTTAACGAGATCCACCTACACGAACGAATTTAAGGGTGGAAGAGAAATTGGGTGTGCGAAAGAAATAATAAAAGAGACATCAATTACCACGTCAAAGTTCGCAAGTTTCGAAAGTTTTTCCGGGGTATATCGAGTGCAGAAAGAGTTTGCGTACCGGCAAAATTTTGGCGAAAATCATCTGGAAACGGAAGAGGCGGAACATAGCGGAAAGAAAGGGACAGAGAGACGCACGCACGCTTTCGCTCCGCAGTTTCACGGCCGTCTTCCGAACTAATTTTGAATCAAAAGCTGCTGGCAAAGTTACTGCAACTCGCAGAATCGCGGACGCTTTTGAATGAGATACATCTGATGTGTGCGCCTCGGTCTATTTATCTAAACTATTAGTAGATATAAACATTACTACCTAGTCGTATTCATAGAAAATTATTTTGTCCAAAATATTGCACATATATAACTTGCCCTTAAGAAAAAATTAAATCGAAAAAATGTGGCGAAACGATGTCATTCCTCATTTCGTATTAATTATTAAACGTGCTGCATATATCACTTTGCTACGGTAATTTCCGGATAAAGCGAGAGCAATTTTTGCTAATGGGTACTTTTAATTCCTTTAAGGTAAGTTAAATGTTCTCATTTATGATTGCTAAATAATAAAACCGATACATCAACTGACTTTATCAAAAACGAACGCAAAATTCTGTATACCCACGTTATTATACATTAAAGTTTTTAATTTAGGGGTTATTTTTATGATATTCTTATAAACAGGTGGTTTCAGGCTTTACTTATCTTATCCTCAGAATATAAAATTAAAACAAAATTATTAAGGCTTTACCTAAAAAGAAATGTAAAACTATTTTTCGTGTGGCTAATCAATTTATACTTTTATTTAATTTATTTATGTGGCATTCCAGATTTGTTTTCAAAGCTGAATATCTTGAGTGCTGTTGAGAAATGTGCCCTTTTCGAGACACTTAAATTGTGGCTTCTGTCAGTAAATGCACATGCAGATATACCTGTTATACTTTCATACATTTCAAATATTCTGGCGAAAATAATATTGATTTTACAATATGAAGGATTTGAATGTAATATTCGTATATGTTTAAATTAAATTTTGATAGTAGGAATGTATTTCTGAAATTGTTAGTAAGTAAGGACTAATTTCTAGTTTAAAAATATTAGTTTGCTTGTTAGAGTTACCCTCATAGAATCCAAAATTATCAAAAAAAAAAAAAATCAAAAGAAAGCGGGGACAGCACAATCCTTTAGCTGCTGAACTACCAAAATGAATGAAAACCTTTTACTTTATTCACTTTCATTAATACGTGCAATAAATAGAAGGAATATATTTATAAGGATCCTTTCGAGCTCGTTTATTGGTATAAAATATTTTGTCCTGGCAACTTTTGTTATAGTTTTCTTAATTACTTATTATTTATGGTTGGAATATATGCATAAATATGCAGGTTTTCTAGTAAATATGCACATCCTCATGGAAAATTTCCAAATAAAAAATTACTAAAAATAGGAAGAGGTTTGTAATATTTGTAGAATGAAGAGGTCGTAGGTATAGAAACATTTTTGAAGTGGGTGTTTTCAAACAAGTAGGTCTCTTGTTGGGTTATTTTATAAACGGATAGTTCGTTGTTGTTTTAGTCCTTATGTAACATACGTGATACGTGATCTAAATTGTTCCAAATTAAACAAAATTTTATTTTAAATATATTTTACAGCTTACATAATAAAATCCATAAAGTTTAAATAACGTAATACGGAAACTGCCATCTCAGGTCTGAAGAGGATATCAAATTATTCAACTTATTCATCGAAGGTAATAATGTCAAAATAAATGTTAAAATTGATTGAAATTTATCCTATCACTGTTGACTCGTTTCATGAATAATACGAATCCTCAAGTAAAAAAAAAAACTAACAATTAGAATCAAGTTACATAAAATGATTCACAATTTCGTCTATCTCAAATTTTGTTGCACAGCAAATTCGAATAGATATTTTTTTGGGATGAAATTCTAGTGTAGAAAACGTGCTTCCAAGTGCATCTTGTGGCATTAATATAGGATGGCCCAAAAGTAGCCCAATGAAAAAAAAAATAATTTTGTAACTAGCATGGCCGTTTTTTTTTATCAAATATTCTAACTCTCCTGGTTTTTCGCTTTACAACCATATGACATTTACTTACTTAATTACGTTTCTTTCAAACATTGAATATTATCAAACTATTTATGCTCTTGGGAAACAATCCTACCTAACTGAACAAGTTTTTGGACTCTGATATGAGGAACGCAGCAGGATATTAATAAATATGTTGATTTGCTAACTGTTTATGGAAGGTGGAAAAAATGGTCGCTTAGCGGAAATTCTTCAAACAACATCTATGGAGCTTTTTACATCCAACGAGCAATTGCTAGATCTAGTGAATTGAGCGCCATTAAACTTTGGTAGAGCTAAGTTAAACAAGTAATACAACGTTATTTATATTGAAGAATTAAAGTGGTATAATTTTCAAGCATTTACTGTGATTTTCAGTACCAAGTAACTTTATTTAAAATACGAGGTTATTACAAAGTAACGGATTTAAGATACGAATATGGTCTTAGGAAATTGAGATAATTGCAAGAAGGAATTAGATCTTAGTTGCTACGATAATGGAATTTTCTTCCCAGACTACATAAACAGTATTAAAATAACAAGTGAAAATATAAGCATCTTGATTAAATGTAATTGATGCTGGAAAGCACAACCACCTCAATTAAATTTTGATAATTTTAAACTAATTATATCGTATCTAAATTTCAAAAAGTCAGGTGATTTTACCATTTCAAAGAGCTTTAAATTAAAAAAAAAATTGTAAAGAAGAATTTTAATGTCAGACATCAGAATGAATAGTATTTAATACATTATTCATGCAAAATTAAATGAACTAGAGTTATTTTAATTACTCGTGTATCCAAAAGACTTACTCGTAATTTCTTTTGTGTTACAACGTGACCGATTATGCAAAATCCTTTTCGAACGTAAATTAAATTTTAATACATTAATGTAGATAAAATCAGAGAGACAAGACGAAAGCGTGGAGAAAATTACGAAAGTTTTAATGAAATGTATGTACACCCTTCTTCCACAAGAGATTCGCTAGATAATGTAATTTATGTTAGATCGTGATGTTTTACGTCCTTTTTAATCTCTAAGCTAGCAGGTATCTATCGCTAAAGTAAAAAAATACTCATTTGATAAAATACAATAAAAGTTTGAATTTCCATTAAGGCCTGAAGAGAAGCATTCCTCAAAGTTTTGCAAAGTTCGTAGCATCTTCAGCAACAGAAAGGTGAAATTCAGCTGTTTTTCTCAGACTTTTAAATAATTTATCTTTTTCACGAGATTGATTCCTTGCTCTTCCTAGGCCAAACACCACCACGGTTTTATTATTCGCGGAACGTCTTTGTATGCGATGCGGATTCGCCGCTAAATTTACGACTTTTCCTGACATAGCGTATGTATAGAACTGAACCACTTCCCTATTGCTAGATTAAATTGTTTCGAACTGCTGCCTGAGAAGTTTATTTTCCAGGACCTGCGAAGTAGTACTGTGTGGAAATTGTTTTAGATGGGGAACTTACTTTTTTATGACGCGAGAAATATATCTATGGGTGTGTAAAAATTGTAACAAGTTCACAATTCCTCGTGTTTAACATTTCACGATCATTAATTCTGCAAATTGTTATAATTATGAATAGGATTGTTGGGTTCGTTTTTAATAGTTTTATCTCTTCAAATTAGTGATTTCCAATTGTTTTGCATTTTGTTTTTTTTTTCATTTTTTTTGCTCAATAAAATTCTTAATTTAACATCTTTATGTGACATTTTGTACCATCAAAATAATTAATTTAGTACCCGTGTGTTTAATCTTGTTTTCAAAGTCCAGTGGATTTTGAAAACGGCATAATTCACAATTTGGTGCGGTTGTTTGTTAAACCTTCACATTCAAAAAAGCTTCCCTTATTTATTTCCCAGAGGAACACGAAATGTTCTATAATCCTCTGCTTTTACCTTTTGGCCCAGAGGAAATATTGTTTCAATTTTCTGATTTAGTCATCGCTGTAACTTCAATAACAACGAAATTGTTAATATTCAATTTTAGGGAAATTTCCAGATTGCGTTAACTTCATATTTAGTTTAAAAGAAATTCTTTGATGATATAACTGGTATACAATGAGATCTATTACAGCACCTCATTTTTTGACAATGATTTTCCGTAGTTTTTATGTAAAATGATTTTTTTTTTAAACTAGCATGTTGTTCCGCAAAATAGATGATTATTTGGAGAATAGGATGGTTTATCAATTTGGAGTCCAATTCGTGAATTTTTGTTATGGAAATCACTGAAGTATGAGATGATGCATTGCCTTGTCGGGGCAACATTTCCGTTTTCTCGCAATTTCTGCCTCTAGCTTGTCACGTAATGATGCGTAGCATGTCCCTGCTGTTGATTTTCCTTTTTCAAGATAATCGATTAATACAACTTCATTACCTTCCCTTCCACCTTCACTCTCTTCACCTCTCTGGAAGCCGAATCACACTTCCCAGTCCACTGTTTCAATAGGGCATTGGGCTCAGGAGTCTGCTGGTGCATCTAAGCTTCGTTATTAACCACTACTAAAACTGCGATTTATCTCGTTTAAACTGCTTCAACAGAGCTTTGAAAAATGTTCATTGGAATGCGTTTTCGGTTCTGCCCAACACGCGGTTAGCTTTTTTATACCCAAATCTTCAACCAATATATGACAAATACATTTTTTAAAGGTGCCTACAGCCTTTGCTATCTTTCTTGCCACAAATCGGCGTCGTCCAATACCGTTTGGTGCAACTTTTCGCAACGTTATCAGTAAGCCTACAGAAACGAGTCGCACTTCACGAAATTAGCAGAGACTAAACAGACTCGTGTTTATTCGTCTCATGAGAATGGGTTCGTGTTGCATACTGGTCTCCCCAAGAGTCGACAAAACACGAATCTATCTAGTTTCTGCTAATTTCGTAAAGTCCAGGGAAAGTGTACTTGTTTCTGCAGGCTTAGTTATCAGTAACGAGTGTAGTTTTTGGCCGCCTTCAAAATTCATCGTCAACCAACCTGGTAGGATCACGCTTAACTTCAGCTGCCCAAGATTTCATTGTGGCAAATGATGGTACAGAGTCTCCGTAAACAGCGTCCTTCTCGGCTTTAATTTGCGTAGGTGTGTTGCCTTTCTAATGCAAGAGCTTATATTTGATTTTTTCTATTTTTACAGAAATATTAACATTCGGTTGATACTGTTTTAATTTAAAGATTCTCTTAAGGTCATCACAAAGGCTTATGTTTGATAACATCGCATTTTATAAGAAAGAGTTTCACTTGGGTTTTCCTTGCGCATACTCTGAACATTTGATTCACAGCTATTAAAAATAAAGTATTTATTTTTGCAGTTCGGTTTAATGTCTTAATTTCTGGTACTAATACCACATACTTTGCCTCTTATAGCAGTAATAAAAAAAAAATATGGAAGATAAGTAGTAAAATCAATATTTGTAACGAATAGAAAAAGAAGCAACTAAACAATGGTTTTATATATTTATGAAAAAAGTTTAACACAATGATTTCCTTTTAAAACAATAATCTTTTTATTAAAGTTACGAAACTTTGTTTTCCGTTTCAAGAAACTTTATTCTCTTGAATAAGCAAAATCAGGAAACAGATGTAAACTTGAATAGGAATAATTTAAAATTTTTCCCGTCTTTTTCCCAGTACTGTAAGCAAGCTTATTCGAAAAGTTTAACCGACTTTGTTAGACACGTCCGCGTTTCGAAAAGAACCTTAGTTGTCCAATATTGCTTTAGAATATATTACGTCTGTGCAGTATTATTCAAGATACGGTTACAAGAAAATCCTAAGAGTCCTAAGTCCAACCGTTGTTTCTGTACGTCTATAGCGCATTCGTATTTGATTTTCTAGATTCTCAGCGTATCTAGGAACATATGCGGCTGTTTAATGTTTAATCAGTTCTCCGAAATCTCCAAGGAATTATAATACAATGCAACTAACACCTAGTTTACACATGGAGTAAAATAATAATGTCTAACAAGATTATATGCACGTCTAGCATTGTATTAAATACATTTATTAAGAATGCAGTGTGCTCTGTGTTCACGCTGAATATTGAGACAAAGCTGCTTCTGGAGATTTCATCGTTGCGCTTTAGTTCTTTTCGATGATTTTTAATTTAACAATAAATGATGGTTGCCGTGTTTACAACAAATAGAAAGTGCTTTAGAAACAAAGATGTAACAATTCCTTTGTTTGATTTTAAATTTAATTCTTAGAGCGCTTTGAATATTTCAAGAATAATCATAGAGTCTACAACAAATCAGCCACTCTTTAAAAGCTATACGCGCTACGCTTGTAACTCGAGATAACGAGGCGAGTGTCGATGCATGTTGAAAGCGAGTTCCATCTATTCGGAACGTTAATATTAAATCATGGCGACATCGGTTAAACCAATTACACGAACTACTAGTGTAAGTGGAAGGTACCACAATTACTTCTTTAATAAATCAAGGATCTTAAGTACACTTATTTAATTTATCGCTTCACATTCCACTAAAAATGAATAATTCCACAATGTTCTGGGCTCGTATTACATTATTTATGTATTTTGTTCACAATAACCGCTTAGACGACGAAATTAATCACTCCCTAAGTAGACGATTACTTACACAAATAACGACTAATGGGAGTTATTTTCAGTTAATCTTACCTTAATACAGTTAGATGATAAATATATCTAATTTTGGGGTGTAGAAATAAGGAAATTATTATTTTTTTTTGGCATAAAAGTCTTAAATACTACTTTCTACCGTACCTCCAAATTGTGCAAGTTCTAAGGCTAAAATTCTCTTAACCAAAAAATATAGTGCTAAGATAGCTTAGTTTCGTTATGGTATTGATGGCATAATTCAGGGCAAACGCAACACTTTCCTTTTGTTGCGTTTGCCGTGAATTATTCCATCAATACCATGAGGAAGCTAAGCTATCTTAGCATTATATTTTTCGGTTATTGTTTCTAGGCATTTTCTGATGTGTTCTGTTTAAAATTCTCTTGTTTGGTATTTCAAATTTTAAACGAATTCTAACGAAATTATACATAAAAAGGCTTCGTTTTGTGGCAATCTAGTACTTCATTAAAACTTATTCTAATAGCGGCCCTATAGTTGCATATTCTAAGCTTATTTATTATTCATCACTATGTATGTTCAGGAATTCAGCAGTACTCGATATTTAAACGCTGTTAACCAAATCCCTTACCACACAATAATGTCAAAATGGCTTCCCGTAATCTGCCCTACGCAAATTTAATTTACATAAATTTACCATCCACCACCAAAGTACACATTACAGGCATATTTTACGCAGCAACTATTTACACCGATAAACCGTTTTATCGGCAATCTGGTCCTTCTCGAGTTCGAGGTTGTACTACGTGAAATACTTAGGATATTTGAAAACGCCGTGTAGGTGAATCAGCTCGTTAGATATTCTAGACGGTAAACAGTCTCTCGTCTGCAAAAATATTTTCCTATCTTCGTAAATAAACTTACTCTTCTAGGTGAAGCTAGTTTGCACATACATACATAAATACTTGTAGGTATATATGGTACATGGACATGTGAGATATACGAAACGGAATGGAGCGTATTTTCCAGCGTGGTGTGGTGTGCTTACGAGGTTTTAGGATAGATATTGTATTAAATATTTATTTTATATACGTCTAATGGATTTATTTTTGCCGGAACGGTTTACATTTAAATGATTTTAAATTAATTATTCGATTAATTAATTCTCTTAAGTTCGTTTTAGAATTTAAACTCTGCTGGAAGTCAATAACCTTCGTCTCCCCATATAGAAAACTTACTATAAAAGTTTATTTAGGTCACCGCTAAATGTATTAACAAAATTGCTTCTCGCTTTAATTTAAAGAACCCAGTCGATTCCCATAATTTGTTTAGCTTCTGCGTGGGTACTAAACGTTAAACATTTTATCCAGTGGGTGTAGAAAATTAAAAACAAACAACAACAGTATACTTTGAATTTGTTTGTTGAAGTTATTCGTTCGCTTAAGAATTTCAGTTAGGGTTGTAACTATATGCAGCAAAGTCTTTTTTTCCGCTCAAGCCTAAAAATTTTCTTAACAAATTTTGCTTCGATCTAATCTAATCGTATGCACCACATGCCCAAACTGACGCTAAACATATTGTTCCATTTGTTAAAGAAAAGTCGATTGAATGGGATCTAGCTCATCTACAGGATTTATTTAAATAACTTCATTATAAATGTTTGAGGTTATGCATTTACAACAAGCAGACAATTTTGCGCTAAATAACATTACAAAATTGCAACGAAACAAATGAATATACCAAATAAGTAAACAAAAACATGCATTTGCAAGCATGTTCGGTTCTGTGTGCTTTACATTTTGTGAAGCAAATTTACAGTATAAATTAGCAGCGCAGTTTCCATTTCTTTATGTTCATTTTTATTAACTTATTGTAACCGGGTAATATTAACGTTACCGTTTACCTAATAAAACGCCAAGGACAAGGGGAGGGTACCGAAAGCTATATAAGCTACTGAAGAAAGTGAAAAAGAAGCCAGAACGGCTAAGCCCTACTAAATATAGCTAGAGCGGGATTTGGATGAACGGTACTTCGCCTTAGCTGTTACCTTTCCTTTTAATCAGGGCTTAGAGAAGGAAAGACGTAATTGTATATTCCATACCATGGGACTAAATAATTGGATTGTTACTTAGTTAAAAGTCGACTACGCGCCAACAGTTATTTAATTTGCAAGATACGCCTATACATCTTCATTTTCTGTATGTAACATGAAGTGATCCGGTGCTAAAATTCCATTAAAAATCCGGCGGCGAAGTCGATGAATCGAATTACGTGTACGAGAACGTTATGCATTAGTTTGAGCTGTTCGCTTCACTATTGTTCTCTGTGCGAATTTTCTTCTTCCTCCCGTTGCGACTGTACGCATGACGAGGGGATTCATTTAAATCTTTAAGTAGGTTAACGCGCGAGTTTAAAATTATTACGCGCAATGTGGTGATGGATCGCGGGCATCAGACGAAACGTCTCCGCCGGGCCAGATTTTATTATTTATCCGATTTTTATGTAAATCGCTCGTAATTCTTAATTAGGGATGGGATCATGCCGTTATTTAAATTAAATAATGACGCCCCGCTCGTCGGGCGTATGGGGTACGGCGGCGTGGCCGTTGCTTTAAATCTTCGTTTAAGATCGTCGCTGATGTGCTCAAATGGAATAAATGAAAGAAACGATATGCCAGATGGCCTTTATTATAGTAAATGAGTTTTATAAGTCAAGTACCTCGTGATGGCAACGGACAAATTACATGCTAGTGGTCAAACTCGTTGAATGTAAACAACGGAGTTGAACTCAATAGCCAATAAAATCACTAAATGAAGAGAAAATGTTATAAAATAAATACAGTGAGATGTCCTAGCTTTTGAAAGACAGAAGCTGGCATTTTTAAAAGAAAATTTTTCGATTTATATTTTTTATGAACTAACTTTTAGCGTTATCGGTAATTGGACAATTTGTTGTTGGGAGATTGAAAACCTACGCACTTTATGGTAAAATATTTTGAGGAGATACTATTAAAATATCTTCCTTTCATCTTGCTCCAGTTGAGTACATGACATAAAATAATTTAAGAATGCAGCCTAGCATATGATATATTACATGAGACGTAATAGTACTAAAAGCTTGTCAGCTACTTTTAAATAATTTTTTCTTGTTTTTAACATGGCTTTTATGACAACTCTGTTTTTCATATCAAACTCAAAGAAATCGCGTTCGAACGTAATTTTTTAAATCGCTCTTAAAATCTCATATAACGTTTTCGGACTGAAAAAAGGGAGATATTCCCACCATCAATATATCTCTCAACGGGCCAACAAAAAAGGGCGAAACGACTTATCTAAGTACTTAAGAAAGCCCTCCAACAAATCGTCCTTTAATATTGTACCAGCGCGTCCCCTTTTTAGTACCTTTTTTTTTGTACGAATGTGTAGCTTAGAAAAAACGTAATGGTGACATGGCTTCTGTTATTGTATGTCAGTTAAAAACTTTGGCTTTCGTATATTCTAATGGATCGTGCTTTAGGTTATTTCAAGGGTGAATGCGGCAATAAAGGGTATTACTTTCGTTGATGTGTTTTTTAAACGAATAATTAAATAATTTAATTACTTATTAATTCGATTCTCTTTGTAAATGTTACGACAATAAGAAGCGATGTGGTAATAACTTATTGCATCAGGATTCTTTCAGGCAGAGTATTCTCGTTAATCTCGATAATCCACGTAGGTTTTATTATTTTGACCTGAATATTAGTTACAGCATATTCCTTTCTTCTTCATTTGTCTAGTAGAAGACGCGTACGTGTAAATGAATTATTAAACTGCTAAATCCATCTTCTCCTACACCGAAAATGTAGTGATACATGATATATAACAGAATCTAATATTTCGCACCCGTATTGCGACGCTTCACTCGAGTGTAAAATGTAGATATGCCCTAACACTTACACGTATTTGGGGATCCGCTGCAGAGCAATTTAATCTGTCTTTGAAACTATATCGATACGTAAAGTTGCTTAGGAAATTGCGCGAGGAACGGTGTTAGCGCTACCGTCAACGTGTCTGTGGGGTATTGTAGTCTCACCGAATAGCGAACTAGATTTAAAAGTACAATTCGATGGAGCATTTCAAGAGGATTAAGTGAGCACTTTTGCATATGCTGTATACTTGTTACGTAAATAGTCCATTTATAGATATTTCTGGGTATTTATTGCTTTCTGAGGGATAACTGAGATTTTCCCAGATCAAAATAGGAATTTTAAATGCGACAAAAATTTACACCCTGTGCATTTATTACATTAATATAAGCAAAAATGTTTTGATTTGATATCTTTATCTTTTTTGATGATCTTTATATGCGGTGGTTGTGCTGGTAAACACATTTCACCACGAGAAATTATATTTTATAAAGTGTTTGCAATATGGGTAGAAAAAAACAATTATCCTTGATAGAAAGGGGTAAAGTTCTAGCCTGGCACCAGGATGGTGTTAGTAAGAAGGAAATCGCTCGTCGGTTACGAAGAAGGGATCATTCCGTTAGAAATTTCCTAAAAGATCCGGAAAATTACGGCCAACCGAAAGGCCAGGGGCGACCGAAAGCTGTAAGTGAGCGGGATAAACGCATGATATTGCGGTGTGCATCCAATTCTTCTGCGTCGGCGAGAGTTATTGCAGAACAGGCGGAGGTACAAACGCACGTGCGTAATGTTCAAAGGATTTTAAAGGCGTCACCGGTAATATCACGGAAGAAAATGTTGAGAAAACCGCCACTTTCGGCGAAACACAAAGAAGCGAGGTTGAGATTTGCTGAAGAACACGTATCCTGGAAGAAACAATGGGAAAAAGTTATATTTTCCGACGAGAAACGTTTTAATTTGGTCGGACCGGATAGGTACTCGCATTATTATCATGATCTGAGAAAAGAACCAAAAGTGAAAATGACCAGACAATTAGGGGATGGATCTGTGATGATATGGGCAGCGATTGGATTCCGCGATAAGAGTGAGATAATGTTTTGCACGAACAAAATAACATCTGCGACGTATAAAGACTTATTGCGTGAAATCTTCTACGTTTTGGAAACCAATGGGCCGGGCGCAATTTTGTTTTTCAGCAAGATAACGCGCCAATTCATAAAGCAAAAACCATTACTGAATGGCTTAAAGAGAAAAAGATTAAAACTTTACAGTGGCCGGCACGGTCACCAGACTTAAACATTATTGAAAACATGTGGGGTGAATTGGCACGTCGCGTTTATGGCGGAGGCCGTCAATATTTCACGGTACAGGAACTGAAAACTTCAATAGTGACTGAATGGCAGAATATCCCTCAAAATTATGTGTTAAATTTATATAAATCTATTAATAACAGACTATTGGAAATGATTAAGAAGAATGGAGGATCTACGCATTACTGATCACTCGTTTGTTGATTTTTGTTCTACATTTGTAACAGAGCTAAATTTTTGTCGCAGAAATTATTTAAACATTGGAGTAATAATTTATTATTTAGTTCATATATTACTGGAGGAGATATTTTTAAGTTTATTTTACTTTTATGAATAAAAACTTAATTAGATATTTTGATAGTTTCGCAAAGAAATGTTGTAACCCTTAAAACCCGTAAAACATCTTACCGCGTCTAAGTTTTTTGTCGGGGAGTGTATGTGCTAAATTGAAATGATTATTTAAAGAAGTCTTTCCATGTAGTGAAACTTAGAAAGCTAAAAAAAAAGAAATAATTTAAAGCATATTAAGCATAGAGAATATTGCAGACAATTATTCTTGAATGCATTTCACTTAAAACTTTCATCTTCGAAACCAAGAAGCACAAAACTACGAATATTCATCTGATTAATCTTCATTATCCACATTTAAAGTCCATCGCATTTTTCTCCGTTTGAACGTGCTTTCCAATAGACAATAATCCTACTGTGCAGGTAGGTAATGGTAATTAATTATCAAATTCATTAAGCGAATCGGCGAACTACAGTTTTTACGAGTTTAACGGTAACCAAAGTTAATAACTTGGTAACAAGAGAGTACGTTCACACAAAATTTACAGATCTTGAGCACAACATTAAAACGCTCGATGCGGTTGGTGTATCGTAGTAGTGGTAGTAGTACTAGTAAGCGGCGAGAGAGCAAGTACAGTAAGTTTTCGGTACGCTCTGCCATTCAGAAAGTTTGGTTATAATGCGACTTTCCTGTCTGTCGGTATATTACGTGACCATAATACGAAACGCTGCTTCCGATGTGGAAACGTTCACATGCGAATGTGAAATTTCTGTACTTCATCATTTCTCCGGCAACGTATTCGTCTCTTTTTATTGCGATGTCGTCTTACTCTTCCAACAACTGCAGTGCTTTGATTTACGCGGTATAAAGCGTTCATAATTGAACGAATCTTATTGTTACGTTATATAATGGTACGAATGGAAAATAAAAGATTATAAATTAGCTCCGAAGAATAACAAGATTAAACTCAATGACACGGCAACGTGTGAACGTTTTTATTTCACTTCTACGGCAAAAATAAATTGCCAAAAGCATATGGAAATATGCCGAATCAATTCGAAATCTGGAACGATGGAATTTAAGAACATATGTAGGCTATTCAAGCCAGCTGTGGAATATGTGATTAAATTAAATTTCGAATGAAATTCGTTTCTGTATCGATGTAGATAAGTTGATATCAAGCAGAACTATTCAGAAAATAATCCCAGCAATTGTGGGATTACTTTATAAAATTTTATAAAAATGCTGAAAGGTATAGACGAAATAAATTAAATAACACAGCATAAGTAGATTGCGGGGAAATTGGGAATACTTTGTAGTAAGTGATAGTGATTATGGCGCTAATGATAACATCATTAGCGATGAAGAAATGGAGCTAGTTAGTAGCTAATGTAAATTTACTTGAAATTGCAAATAATGAAGATATTCGTAATAATTATATCATTGTATATATATGACGTGTGCTAATTAATGATATTAAATCTTCCTTCCCTTTTTGCATATCAAACGTCCCCTTCAGTTGTTCTTTGTACGTATGTCCTCTTCGTTTCCTGTTTGGATGGTTTTGGACCGGTGTTATTTTGTTCTTCCTTTATATTCAAATGCCTTTTTAATCGTTTCAACGTTATTTTATAATTTTAGCATTTTAATTTTTTTACTAATTATACATACTTCTGCCATTTATTAAAATCTCTTTGCATTAAATAAAGCTATGCCTCTTCAAAAAGAATTGAATTCCCTTAAGTTAAGTTCTCTTCACACAATTAGTTATTCCAGCAAGCTTCATTAGAGGGAATTTAAATTATGCTTTGTCAACACCAATGCATCAATCTTTATCTGTATACCAACATCGGAAACCCTATAACACGCGCTCATTATTCACGGAACGGATCCCAATTGCCGTATGTATACAAAACGTTTTCGTCTTGTACACGGTTGTCATCGTAGATTAGGCCCTCGAAAGTGTCGATAAGACGAAAGGAATTAGGAAGAGGTGCTCATATATATTACGCCGCGTCACTGAGGCCCCTGCGGTGAGTACGGCGGAGGTTTATGTGTAGCTTTTCGGTGACATAATTATTGGTATCAAAACAATTTCGAACCTTTTAAGCGGCCGTATTTAGAGTTAACACTAAAACGTTTGGGTAATAAATTTTTAAGTTCCAAAGCAATAAGTATCACGCGTACAGTGTGTACATATGAATGTATGGCTTAATTAACTTGAAAGCTTTTGTATAATACAAGTACATGTAGCCGGTTCACAGTGTGTATACAGGGTGAGTCGGGAGGAATCGATCTAACTCCAAGAGTGTATTGTACTTGTGAAAATAATGTAAAAAAATCCATATATTGTTATCCGATTTTCATTTGTTTTCAAGTTATGGCGTCATTACACCGTTCTCAATGGTCTAAATATTTGCTTGGTTTCTTGTTAATACCACAAAATTCGGATTTTTTGTCAATTCAAAAGCACAACAAAGCTTAATATAACATTATAATAATAAGTGACAACTAAAAAGTTTTCAAGCTAGAAAATAGAAGGAAATTATCGAACTTTTGGCCAGAATATTTTTATGCGAACCACATTTAACGAACCTCTTTCGCTACTTTGTTATCAATCAAACGTAAAAAGAAAAACAAACGAAATCACCCGCTGTGCCATAAATGGATAAATCATTTTCCGTTACGTTTGTTTGACATGTCTGCAAATTCGTGACCTTTCGCCATTTTTCTAGAAAAAGGAGGACCTTTCTCTGAAAAAATTACGTCAATAAATAAAATGACCGCAACAGAATCCCCTTTATACGAGGGCCAATAAACATAATGTTCTCCTTGAAAAGAGAGCTATATTCCGTTTCCTCGCAGAAGAAACTGAGTATATTTACTAGATAGAGGAAGCTGAATGCAGCGAACGACATGTTATATAACTTATTGTATTTGTACATGTGTTGTTATTGAAGGGTGGTTATTTCGTAATAGCTTAGTATACAGGTGGATATAAAGATATACGATTAATTCCACGTGAAATGCTCATTTTTAACAGCTTTGCATCTATTTTCTTCTTTTTTTTTTTGTTTTTGCTAACAGTAAGAAAATATAGTAGGGACTCCTTTAAGGAACATGTTTTTTTAGTAATTTCTGAATTCTTGCATTTCTATAATCTAGCCAATCTTAAAGCTATTTCTTGATTAAATAAACTCTTCGTGGAACCTCAAGGCATGTCTTTATACGTACTAGATCCATTTATAAACATCCATATATTACGAATACGTCGTGAATAGAATCTAATCAATGATACGAAAGCCTACGCATTTGGGCAATCAGCTACTTCAGATATTTCAAACTCTTTCGTAGACACAAATAAGGATTTATTGTTGGTGTTGAACTTCAGGATTAGGTATCATGTTTTATTTTTTATTCATATTTTAAAAAGTCGTGAAAAATGAATTGAATGTCTCTTGAACTTCGATTAGATGAGAGGGCCGTTTTTAATTTTACATTTAAATTGAAGCACCCTCACATGACTCATAGAGAATTTAGTACACTTTGTTATGATTACAGGAAAGCAGAGGCAAAAATTAAAATAGAATCACTGTATCCATCCATTTAAAGTTTTATTCCACTTGATATAATGCGCGCTATAAAAGCAGATTATGTACGATATCTGGCTGAACGCTTACAAAACAGTGCATTCAGAACCTACATAAAAGCTTGATCAATACACTGTAACGCAGGAGCTAGATGCACCGATACAGTTTAAGGTGTTTTTCAATATATCCCTTGGTTTATGGAAATAATCCCCGTATTTTGTATCGACAGGATTTTATACATGTGGTGTATCCACCAAAAGCAGCTATACATAAGCTCAGATATTAATGTGTATTTAGCTAAAGTGCAGGGCGTGGTATACATTGTTTATGTAAACTTTATTCGCACGAGTTGTGCATGAGTGTTGTAAAATTTATATTTATGGCTATAGTTGTATGCATAAAGGTACAGGGGTTCTCTCGGGAAATGAGATTAGTGGCATAGTCATATCGATGAGGCCCATTTAGTTAAGCTATTTTGATTGATGTTCCTCAAATATGCTCGTTTTAGTGTAAGTTACAAATTTCACAAAATATAAGAGTAATCCGAAAAGTTTCCAGCCTAACACAGAAACAAGTATTTTTTCCGTCAAATTCAGCTTATTATTTCTCACCTTCTGAATCTATACGCTTTACCCAGGGATGCCCCCATCTCTTTAATCCGTCTAAGTAATAGTTGGTATTTTTTAAATTTCTCTTCCTCTCTTATCTGTCAAGACAAATGGTGTTACAGTATTCATCAAAATCCACATTAAACTGTTCGCAAGTGTTCAGTTCCCAAAGCAGCCCAAATTTATTAGTAAAACCTTTTGAAGTATTCAGCTCCCAGCGTGAAGTCTTTATTGCTGGCATCCCAGCACGTCTCCATCTTCACTGCGGAGTTGATTGCGATTTATTTCGCGGTTAAGAAGATCTTGATAGAGCGGATTCCGGACTGTACGGGTGTCCTTTGCGCCCTAGATATCAAAGCCATGACACAATCACAAACATCTCTTATTTGTGAATACCAACGCATAAAGGAATCAAAAGAAACGAGGAGGGCGATCAGCTTGTTACGTTCGATCGTCGCTTACAGCCATCATTAATCCAATTGGACCCTAGAAACTTTCTAAAAATCACCAAAAAGCAGATGTTTTTTCAGTGGCAATCATGGTGGGAGGGTTCTGTGAGGGCAAAAGGAAAAACGTTTCTTGTCATCCAACGTTGTCCCATGACATTTCCATAGGTTTTGTGACTATCTTTAATAGAATATGGATCGGTCATTGCACAATCGACTAATATCTCTGCCGTATTGGATTCATCTCCGTGCTCTTGCTCGTTGGAGGGAAATATCAATTACAAATTTTTCGGATGCCCTTCCACGAAGAATTTGGAAGCGTTGTTAATACAATCATTGATTTTTAGTTTTATTAGAAAACTATTTTCCACCTAAAGTAAATATTTTGAAAATGTAAATTAAATTCTTTTAAAAGCAAAATTTAATATAAGATAGTCCCGAGGAGATTATTTATATTTCTTTAAAACTATACACAGAAAATGTGCTGGCAGATACGAGAAATATTTGCCATTTACTTCATCACCGCCAATTTATTCTTTTGTTTACTTATCGAACACACTAAGAATAGCAACATTAAAAACATCGGAACGTACGCCAATAATTCATTCGTTCTATGAGTGCCGCTTTCTTCTATGGAGCGATTACAGCAACGTGATTTCCATAAAAGAGAATATGTCCATCTATTCAACTGTTATAAGAAAAAACGAGTCCAATTACTTGTTATTTCTATTGTTAGTGTTCGACATTGAAGCTTTTCTCTGCTCAATAGAACTCATTGATTCCAACGAAGCATCAATTAGATGGCAATTTCATGCGTAGTAGTCGATCTATTCACATTGTACCTATTTTCATGTAGACGAATGCGCATGAAAGCACGCCGTATTAAGTCCAGACGGTTTTCATCCATGGCGACCGACATCGGGGCTAAATAAGTCAATTGATTTTAATTAAACTGAACGACAACCCTAATACAAATCAATTTATCTGCGAATAAAACAAATTGTGTAGTTCGCAGTTGTGAAATCATCTTCTAAATTGTATAAAGCGTACGCAGAATTAGCCGACAGAATAACGACGCCAATTTCGTGTATTCGCCGTGCGTTTCCGCGGTATTCAAGAGAAAACCGTGCGTTTATTAATTTAATAAAGCGATTATAAAACGGCATTAAGAGAGTAAGGGATTAAATTGGGTTGTCTGGGCTGAGCGTTGCTATTCATGCGGATATTCAGGTTAGGAAATCAAAATTTCCGAACAGCTTAATGAAACCAAATATGTATACACATATGTGTGCGCAAGCTTCTTAATTATAAGCTAATTCCCATTGTTCGGATAAAGGGTTTATAACGTGGTTGTTGTAATTGTTTCCTTCTTTGAATATTTATTTACGTAAATTCTGCTTCTAGAGAGAATTTCGTGTGTGATTAATCTGAGCGTTGTAATGTTTTATAAGCGAAAAAAATGAAAATAGACGATTTTTCGAAATTGGTTAATTAAATTTAGGGTTTGTTTTTTTAAGCTAAGACGCCCCTCTCGTTAGATATTTGTGGTGCAAGTAATTCTTTTCAAATTTGGTTGAATGTTTTTGTTTCCTTTGTATATTTGATACAATTTAATTAGTGTTTAAATAAATATTTTTATTTTGTTAATATTTATTTGATTGCTTCTCAATCGTGATTCCAAGACTGCCAATTCCACCATCATTGGTTCTTTTTCCGGGAATTTTATTTTGGTATTTTTCCTTCGCGGCACATTATCCGATTACAAAATACAACAGTCGAATCGCACTATCCGCTAGATAATTGTTTATAAATTCAGCACATCTCGCTTACGCAACAGTTTTCTCAAGAGGGGCTTCTCTCCATTATTACATATTCCGCATTCGTGCATAATCTACTGGTTGTCGTGTTTAATAATGAGGGTATATATAGCCAGGGCCGGCGTATTTTTATTCAACAGAGGACTAATCTTGTTTTTATTTCGATGTAATGTTTCTTGTTTTCGTGATTGATGGCGTGTTTATTTTGAACTATTTTTGACGTTGGAGAGACATCTTTTTACCAGCCCTATATCAACGCGTAACATATTCAATCTGGGTTATGCATACAAGGAAGTAACTGCGAAATAATATAAAGCGCTAAAACATCAACAAGCGAGTCTTCGGGTTTCATAGTTAATATTAAGGATCTAAAATAAATTGTTTAGCTCGTTAAAATTCGGCTTACTTGAAACGATCTTTAATACAGAGAAAAAAATTCATATTTTTAGTTCGACGACACCTAGAACGTTTCAGCCCATTAAAAAATCGTTAAGCATATGCGTCCTCGTCAAGATCGGACATTCGCACGCAATTATATTGAAACTTTTGCTGAAAACCAGTCGGGAACGTTATTAACACTTAATCTTGCATAAGGGATGTATTATTTCGGCACTTGCCGAGCTTTTCGATAAAAAGCTTGAAATTTCAATATTTTATTCGACGTGATCTTATCGCGCGTTGAAAGTCGTAAAGGCTTCGCAATGGAGCTGTCGAAAGGAGTTATTTATATGTCAAGAGATACCTCCGTAATAGCGCGAGGGATATCCGAGACTTAATAAATTTTATTTCGGGAGATTTCCTTTATGTAAAAACTGGATTCCGTATACATACGTACATGGGTGGATTTGATTTCTTCAACGGTTTATCTAGTGCTACTTGATTTATAAGGTAACTGTTGATGCTTTTTTTCAGCGAAACAGTAGGAATTTGGGAATTAATTAAGCAGGTAATATTTGTGAGCGCATGGCACTGAAACTGAAACTAACTTGGGTAACCTGAAATAAATATAGAACTTGATGTATTTATTATATTGAAAATTCGTGATTTTCTTGGAATTTCCGACGTAATTAAATTCTTGAAAATCCGCAGACCCTATTTGTGGAGCGGTTAGCATGTTTGCTCGACAAACGGGAGATGCTAGGTTTAATTCCTGGTCGGGATTGATATTTCTCAAAAATTTTGTTACGTCGGAAATATCAAGGAAATTACGGATTTTCACATTTCATTAATTCAATGGTTTTGTGGTGTAGAGGTCTGGTATGATCTATTTTACTACTGCTACGTTTCGTTGGATACTTTCCAAATTTTTCAAGCAATCTATACAGGACTGCTCACGGTAGACATTAGATAACAATAGGCCCAAATTGGAGCCCTGTGGAGCGCCTGAAAACGGAGTAAGCTCGAGGATTTAAATCCATTGTAGAAAACATTACGTCTGTTAGTCAAATAGGATTTTAAAAATCGAATAAGCGATGAACTGAAACCAAATGCAGAACACTTCTACATTACATCTTGCACGTCAAGTTGTTGGCTTATAACCTAAGTAATCGACACAGGATTAAGAACTGCCCTTCCACGTGCGAAGACTTGTCTGTACGGTGAAATATAGGGCTTCGTGTGATAATAAACGGAGGAGAATAAGACACTTTCATAGACCATGGTAAGATTAAACAAAATCGAGATTGGTTTATATTGAATTATCCTGATCCCTTTTTTACGAAGAGGGGAAGGTGGAGGTCTGAACGAAGCAGTTATGTTCGGCGAACTGCTAATTGAGTAATATTAAAATACTTGTTTTTGTTCCGACTAAAAGCATTTAGAAGTATCTTTACCAAATATTATATAAGCAACACTTAAGAAAACATTTCAAAAGATATATTATTAGCCTTGAAATAAGAAGTAAACGAGGCTATAATAGAATAGTTCACGCATTCAGAACATAAGCAGAAAATGTGGATTGTGTCAGGAATGCAAGATTTATTTGTGTATTTTAGTGTGTACAAGAAGAGTAATTTATCTGTAGTGTTTCTATTTTAACGTACAAGATTGTAGACTTGACTGACATGGATTGTCTGTATATTGCGCCGTATGAAGTAGAAAGTTATTTTCGCTATTGCAATGCGTGTACGAACTCAATTATAACTTAGCCAATTATAGAAGTGTGATACAAAATACCACTATAGAAATGGCAACGTAACATTAAAATATCTGATCTGCAAAAAAAAAATCTTTGAAGACAATTGCAATAACGTTGTAGGTGTGATTTTGTATTCAAAATTCACCTAATCGTGGAAAGCTGCGCCATCCTGAAAGAGACAGTAAAATGTGCTTTGAAATTGGTGGAAATTCACAAAAGGCAGTCTAATCCTTAATACTTTGGATGAATTTTTTAAGAACAAATGAGTTAATTTGTTATTGTTCTCAGCGTTGTGTTTTTGTTTATTATTTTCGAATTTGTACCTTGTACACTTTACAGAAATAAAGTATTTACTTGCCCGTGTAAAAAAAATAGGTTGTTTTGATACTTAACGACATTAAATAGTTTGTTGCTATTCAACATTATACTGATTCAAACAATTGAAATATTATAAACAATTATATTATCTTTCCTGTATCTCTGCATTACATCTTATCAAATGCGTGAAATAGTAAGAATTTATTACATTACTCCGTACCGTGGGGGTCGGGTATTCGTTGATGAATTTTCCTATCTAGTTGTTACAAGTTCTGCAAACAGATGTAACCGCTAAAATTCGTACATTAGCAGTTCAATAAGTACGATAGATGCACCTGCAGAATTATCGAAAAATATTTTATTTATTGTAGTTTACTGTAGCAAACTCTGTAAGTTTTTCGCCACTTTTGTTTCTTACAATATTGTTTCATTAGCATCCGCGTCGCGGATCCTATAACTTATTTGCTACAATTGCAGAAGTATGGCTTCCCGAAAGACTCAATATTGGATTTTCGTCTTTTAACAATTCGTTTGTCTCCATTAGCAAGAAATCCTCGCAGTCCTCCTGCAGGATACATATGTACGTTGATTACATATAAACTTTTCATTCATCTCTCTTTGCTATTTAAATGCGGGGCATGATATTAATTACAATTACTCATCTCCCCGCATGATATGCATTTGTGTTGAAGCCCTTCGAAACTTTCGAAAGGTTCAGCTCCTTGGAATAAAAGCAGTGTATCATTGCTTTGGGAAAAAGTAGAATTTATTATCGATGCTTGACAGTTCAATCTGAAGCTAGAAACTTGGGTGCGGTTCATGATTTATTCAGGTCTGAAACACATATACGCAATTGCATTAGATACGCAGGAATTTGAATTCAATATTCCCACGCAGACATTGCTTGACTGCCAAAAATAAGCCTAACTTTCTGGTACTTTCGCTTTTCTCTCTTTGTCACGAAATCATGGCATCTCTGTATTACTATTAATTCTGCGTCGCGTTTTCAAAGGGCTTCAGAATTCGTGCCTCAGATTAATCTTTGCCATTAGAAAGTTTAACGGCGTATTTCACAAGCTTGTTGAGGTGTGTTGGTTGAATATGCGCCAATACCATACGGCTTTGTTCGAGCGTTCGCATTCCTACCAAGTCGCGAAGGTGTACGACGCTGTCCGCAACGAGTTTAGGTCGCAGTCCGAGAAAAGTTCTAAACTTCTGCTGAAGAAGGAATGGCGCTCAATTCTAGTTTTGTTAAAATAAATTTTATGTTCAAGTGATCACAGAATATTTGCATAAGTTTAGTTTTAGGATGGCTTTTTTTTATTATGTATTGATATGTTCTAGCAGATGAGTAGTTTGTAGTTCTTTTCTTTTACTTTTCAAGTTTATTTAATTTATAGCAACAGAGAACAACGCTCTAGATAGCGGTTATTCAAAATCGTTCGGATTTATGGTAACAATTTTCAAGTACAAAGATTATAACCGTTCCAACTGTATAAAGCAATACTGTCAGATTGGAAGCAGTTCTATTAAATTTCTGCGGATATTTCCGATTTTCCAATGCCACCTTTTCCACATCTTCGAAATACCTCCGTCATTCATAAACTGGAATCGAATCGCACGGGACATTTCACAGCATCAACTGACTGTCAAATATGCAAGAGGTGAGAGAGCAAATACCGAGAAATTCAAAACGATTTACTTGAACGTTCGGATACATTCCAAGAGGAAAGAATATATTCCGTTGCTTCTGTTTGCGGAACAACTCTTAAAATGTACCTTAGCTTTCGTCTTTTATCTTTTATTTGTATAACGCCTGAATTGTAGAATGTGGGTTGGTCGCACGATAGCTTGGCGTCAATCGTTTTTAAGAATGAAACGTTCAGACCACGTCTAATGGAAAAGTTAAAAGTAAGGCATGTCACTTTCTTGACATGAAGACGTTGGGAGTAGCATAAGAGAAAAAAAAACAAATAAATGTAGCTTTCGATTCTTTTGAGTTCTGACGTTATATTTAAGCCTTTTTATGTACTTTTTCTACATTACAATTTTCACTGTGGGACGTAGTTTAAACAATTTCAATAGAAAATATCTATTTATTTAAATTAGACACATTCGGTGCAACTTCTATTGTTTTCCCGCGTAATTTCGTGCATATATCTGTACAGAATTGGGTTTGTACCTACAAACGTTCTTTGTTATTTGTAGAATTGACATGATGATTGCAAACAACTGCTCAACTTCCTAAAAATGGTATTACTTCGAATACCCTACTAACTACCAAGCTACACAACTAACAATAAATCAGGAAGTTAGTAAAACAATTTTAGTTGACCTACATTGCCGTTCAGAGAAGTTCGGTTGGTTATTAAAAAACATGAAAAGGATACAGAAACAAACGAAACTAAAAACAAAATGCAATTTTATTCTATGTACAGGTAAAAAAGACAAAAATAAATAAATAAAAAGTTATTCTGGTCTAATATAACATACTGAACATTATTTTTTTTTCATCGAAAAAACCTCCTTTGCTGTTAATCAGCGCTCGAACTATTTTAAGCATTCTTTCGATAAGTTTTGTTAAAACGGATTGTGGAATATTAATCCATTCATGTTGCAGAATATTCCGTAAATGTTCTTGTGAAGTTGGGCATATTTTTCGGATCCTCCTGTCCGGTTCATCCCACAACAACTCTATAGGGTTCAAATATGGACTTTGTCTGGACCATGTCATTACTTTCAGGCTGTTCTTCTTGCTCCTTTAGATAGTCCTTACACACTAACGCAGTGTGTTTTGGGTCGTTGTCATGCATGAATGTAAAGTTACGGCCTATTATACGCAATCCTGATGGTACTGCATGATTCTGGAGTATTGCAAAATAATTGTCCTTCCTCATTACACCCTGCACTCTGCATAAATCCCCCGTCCCGGCAAAGTAGAAACATCCCCACACTAACACAGAACTACGCCCTTGCTTCACTGTAGGCACAATGCAGTTCGGGATCATTTTCGGTTTTAGATCTTCGGACATAAACTCGTCGATTTTGCCCAAAAACCTCAAACTTTGACTCGTCACTCCAAAGCACGTGTTTCCAATGATCTAACGACCAATCTAGATGAGAACGGGTCCACTGTAGCCGTTTTGCTCTGTTGCCCCGAAGTCATAAGGGCTTTCGAATGGCAATGCGTCCATGAAGGTCCGCTTGTTGAAGTCGACGTTTTACCGTACTCGCCGAAACTTGTTCTTCACGGCCGCGATTGACTTCGGCTGCTATTTCTGGCGCTGTTAATTTTCTATTGCGTTTGCTTAATAATACAATTCTCAAATCTTCAGCTTTTGTTGTTTTCCTAGGTGCTCCAGGACGAACACGATTTTCTATAGTGCCAGTTGTCCGATATCGCTTTATGATGTCATTTACTGTTGAACTCATATTTTTTTTTTCAGCAATTTGTCGCCCAGAATATCTTTCTTCAAACAGCGTAATAATGCGTGAACGTTTTTCTACACTGGTAGGCTTGCCACGTGCCATTTTGAAGTAAATTTTCTTAAAATTTTCGCGCAAAAACGACAGATGCACACCAACACACGTTTAACAGTAAAACGAAGCAAATTTATATCTTTACACCTGTGATAAATAAACAAGAATGATACCGCGGTATATTTCCTAAATGTATTGTTCGTTAATAATCCCCAAACGACCCGTTTCAAAAGATCGGTACTTCCGAGAAATTCTTGGAATGATAATAAAAGGGACTTTATTGTGGTTGTCGCAATATTTCTACTTTGCATAATAATTTATGGCTTTAATCCCTTAGAAAAGAGTGTATGCTTAATATTTTTCTAATTTTATGTATTAATAATTGTATACAGTGTGATATAATAGATTTTTATTGTATGACCGAAGGGTAGTGTACATATTTAACGATTCCTTTAAGTGCTGCTGGATCGGCTTCAAGAGAACCAGCAAATAGTGCGTATATTTTGCTTCAAAGGAGAATAAAATCGATTTTTTTTGTTAGCCTTCTTTTTAACGTAACTAACTATAAATGACGTGGATATGAGATTCCTTGAATACATAAGCAATTTTAGTTTGAGAAAGTAAACATAACTCGCCTTTCAACGCAAAAGTTTATATATTATTCCAACCGGCCTTTTTCAATTAGCGGAGGATGTCCGGAGATGTTTCCGTTCTACGCCAGACCTCGATAGTTTACGGTTTTCGCCAAATAGATATCAGGATATTTTTAATAACATGTAAGATTGGAGGGAGAGGGTCAGTTGGCCAGGAATGCTATATGCAGACGATATGAGGATTTTAAGAACATTTTCTCTTTTTCTCAAAGCCCATTTCCAGTATCGATTTCACTTAACTTACATTCAGTAAGCGTTAGTGGGTTATCAATGGCTCATTACCGTTTTAACATTGACACCGGCCAGATAACTAGGTTTAGGAAATTTAATTAGGCGCGCGAAAATGCGCGGTAGTTTGGCTGTTGGAATATAGTAAAGTGCTGAAAATGTGGTAAATTTGTGCTTCTCATAATAATAATTTTAGCCATTTAAACCGCTCATAAGGTACTATAATATCCGAGGCAGCCAATGCTCTAAATTATTGCACATTTCTATTAATTTGTGCCAGAATTCAAGATACAAAAGATACAGATAGAAACAAAATCGGCAAATTGTTTTAATTTCTGTTATGTTGATAGTTTTTGAACTATCTACATTGTACATTTATTTTTGTCGGCTATGTACTTATTCCATTGAACGTTCAATAGTAACACTGATAATAATTATTATTACAGCGATATCAATAAAATTAAAAGCTATTCGGGTTGTAGAAAAATAGCTATCATTTGGTATCATATTCACTGAGTTAATATTTCATGATTGCATGGGATCGTACCGTGATGGCAGAATATACTCGCGGTCTTACCACCTTCATACTCAATTTAAAAGCACTTCTAGTCCAGCTAACAGGCCCAATTATTATATAAAGAGCACGCTTTTGTCTATTAGTCGAAAATAATTGGGTAGTTGCATTTGATTATATTTATGCATTTATGGTGGGGGCTTCTCAACTCGTGCGTAGCGGAGCCTTGTTAGAAGGACCTGAAATGATTTACCCGGAAATTTGTCTTCTTTTCCGATGAAATAAACCTCTTAATATTTTTCTATAATCTTACCCAAGGTTAACTATGATGCACAGGTTTTGTCGTAGTAGCATGTGTAGCAACTATTTAATGTAACAATAAAATCAGAGGAAAACATAATAAAAATCTTTCGTGATTAGCTGCTTTTAATCTTTGCCTTTTACTGTAAGAAATCGGCTTTGTAGGAAATAGTACATTAGAGGTTCTTAATTTTTGCCGAATTTCTTCATAAATAGATGTAGCTCGTAAGAAAAGCAGCGCATTGGATTAAAGTAGACAAACTCCAAAAGGTAGTAACATAAGCGATGAAGATAAGCATTTATTACACAGCAAAACGGTATTCGAAAGCCATTGTTCTTATATCATGACAGTTCTATACATAGAACCTAATTAAGCGGAAGCTTAATTGCTTTGTAGAAAGGATGCTAATACACATCAACAAGTTGAGCTTTCGAGTTAATTACCTCTAATTAAGATCGTAAACGTATCTCGTTTTTACTCCAGCGAAACGCTTTAAAATGAGGTTCGCTTTAAGCCTATACCAAAGAGGGTTTTAACATTAAATCAAGTCAGCTGCAAAAACTAGAATTAATGAGGAATGCTTATCGCAATAATAAGCTCGAGTTGTCGATGTTTTTATCGAAATTTTAACCTACAATGCCTTTTACAAATGTTCGCAAGTAATCTCTGTGATGTTCTCTTGTATATTACGTCAGCCTTTTTAGAATGTTTTCCTTCCTTTTTAAATTCTTTGCTGAATCGGCGCTAATGAAACACGATGGCTTTTATTCAAATGGCGAAGTTGAGATAGCATCATGAAAGCTTTTGCGCATTTCTTCCGTGTCTACGCGTAGCGAAATACAATCCCTTCGGTGCTTTGACACAGGTATCCGGCGTATACGTAGGTATACGTGTATTTCCGCGCCCTAACGCGATGTTTGATGCTGAGTTTTGTTCACATTCTGCAGTGCTAATTAGAAAGTACCGACGAACGTTAAGCGAGCGTTTAGATGATAAGATATGAAACCCATTAAACCGTGCTCGACCGGGTACGGCGAGATAAATCTGTGCATATGTACGTAACAGATACACAATACCTACATATCTATTTGCATTTCTAAGCAATTTGCATATTTAGTCAAGTACACGCGCGTGTCGTTTGTGAATTCATAGATGGTTGAACTCGAAAGAAGAACCTCGGCGCAATTTATTTGTTAAGGTATTGCTGCTAGTTACATCACCATTAAACTTCTCTCAATTTACTTTGAAGACTGGATGTACTTCCAACCAGCGAGATTATAGACATTCTACTATGATCTATGATAGGTGTTACTATCTCACAAGATACTGTAGTCTATAATAGAATATTGAAAAGCTGAAAAAAAAATATTTTAGAATAAAATTTTTTAATGCGTAATTAGGCGAGATTAGGCGACAAATGTGCACTGACAATTTAAATATTTCCCTACTTTACTACGACATAAATCTTGTAAAGGCCAGAATTGATTCATTTATCAGCCTCGCCAAAATCAGATATTGAAACAATTCCATCCACACGAGCTCTGCGTATCTTACCACCTAAATAGTTCCCAATAAATGCCATCGCACTACTGGCTACTAAGGAACAATATGAGCGCAAAAACGGCCTTAATACTATACAAAGTACAGCAATAATACAAACAACATGCGATGTTAATACCAGTTATACCAAGATAATAATACTAAACATTTATAATATTCACAGCAATAAATCAACACCCAGATCCATCCCCAAATAATATTTTCTTACCTCCGTTTATTACCAAAAATATTCTATGTTGGACTTCTCTCTTACGCTAACGTGATTTACGTCGTATCTGGAGTAGCTACGCATCTTGCTTTTATTATAAAGGAAATTATTAATTCCTTCAATAAGTTATTTTCTACACGTCAGTTTCGAAAAAGAAGATATAAACCTCATAACAGGCTTTGATTTACACGAATTCCTCGATATGCGGAAATTATCTACTTCTATTGAGTTATACGAGCATAAGTTTCATTCAATCTACGCACGTAAAGATCCATCAGCATTATGGCAATTAAAGAAGTGCGAGGAACGGATGAAAGCTTGAAAGCATTGCCGTTCAGTTAACTTTAATTCATTACTTTGATTAATCGCGCGCGTTCGTGATGTACGTTCGTGTGATAACACGCATAGTGCATTACACGAGCGGGCGTGAAATCCAACCGAAACCACTTTTCTGTTTCCAATCGAAATTCATTAATTCCGTTTTAAATGACGTAGTCATGTCGGTAGCGCGCGATGCACTAACTTGTCAGGTTTACATTTTCAAAAGGATGGAAATGATTGATATAAGCGAGCAATCGTGTACAATGTGTAGTTTGTGTTTTCGTGCATGCTACGATGTATTAGTAAGAGTGAAAGTTATTAGAAAATTTACCTTGACTTTTATGCTTCGTAATGTTACAATTAAACTAAGTGGACAATGTGAAATGGTATTTCACATTGTCCACTTAGCGAGAATAAGGGTCTATCTATTGGTAAAAAATCCGATTGCTATAAGAAGGTTCCTGTTTTTAGCCGAATATTTTAGGGGCGTAGAAATAATAATAATAATAATATAGAATTAATATAAGTCCAGCCAACGACAATTGTAGGAAAGACTCATATTAATTACTTTTTTATTTTATTCTTTCTTTGTATATGAATGTCATATCTTTCTACGGCAAGAGTCAGGGTAAACGTCAGTCTTATAAGAAGTTAATGTCGGCCCGTTTCACTAAAAAATTTTCAGTGTAGTGTTGTATGTGGTCAAGAAGGTCATCAAAAACTCCACAATCTCAGCTTCAGTTGCGTCCTTGTATCATGCTATAGCTAAAATCATTGGTTTCGGCATCTATTTCGATAATAATATATTTTGAATTGAGAAAAATTATCATAGGTACCAATGGAATAAAGACAATTGCCAACGTGTTTATGTAGTGGAAATTTCGAAAATTTCATTCTAAAAATAATAATTTTTCAATTGCCGAAAGAGTGTCCCGGGACACTTCCGAATCCACGAACTTAAATTTCCATAATTTAAGTCGTTTGAAAAATTTCGAAAACTTCTTAAATTTTACCCCACAAAAACATTGCAACTTATAATAAACAAGATTGTAGAGGCTAATGTCACGATTTTGGATTTGGACGATTTGGTCCTGCATTATCATTACAAAGCTGTACCTAATTCAACAAGTATTGGGATTTGGTGCAGATGCAGTTTGAAGAACGGCAACGTGATATATAAATTAAGGAATAATTGCTTAAGACAATTATTAAAAAATAAATTTGAGCAGGGCCACTTTACCATGTAAACAAAATATACCATCAGAGTACGTAATCCTTCACGGCCGACCATTTAACGAGTCATCGCTAGAGATGACAAAGGCAGGTGAATTTATTCCTTTTTTTGCAGCGATTAGACAGACTCGTGTCTATTCGTCTCGTAAGAAAGGATTCGTGTTGCCTACTGGTTTCCCCGAGAGTCGACAAAACACGAGTCTGTCTAATCGCTGCAAAAAAGTAATATTTTCACCTGCCTTGGTCGTCTCTAGTCATCACTAAGAGTTGTTAGCTCTCGTCGCTGAAGATGTTCACCAGATTTGCCCGGAACAACCTTTTCCAAAACCACTGCTCTAATGCACAACTTCTTCAAAAAAGTGCACTAAAATCTATAATTAAGGAGTCTCTTGGTGCCACAAATTTTGGTGTGGCTCAAGACTCATTAGACAATTTTATACGCTATTTTAACTTAGTGCCACCCCCAAGTATCAATTTCTCCTGAAATAACCTTCCAAAAATTTTCCATTACTACAAAAATGCAATACCATTAAAAATAAAACAATTTTCATTGGTTTAGCTTAAGCTCTTGCGTACAGAGAAACAATTTAAATAGCCGTAAATACCATTTAGCGTAGCTGTCATAAAACAACCCAGGTAATGTTGGCTAGTAATTGTTTCGGTTGCTTGTATTTCTAGCCGTCTAGCGGCGCTTAAAATATACTTCACACCTCATTAATTTCAAAGACTTATAAATAGATTGGTACATATTGTTTCGAAAATTGACACGTTTAGTTCTAACCGGCGAGTCGATCGTGAAATATGGAATGATTGTGTTGCAACAATTAAGAAGTTAAATGGATATTACATTCGATCAGTTCCTATTTTCAGAACCAGGAAAAGATAATTCAACAAATCTCTAAATGGGTTTGTTAGCTTTGTTATAACTATTACTATTAGTCATGGAAAACTACAAACCTCAATTAAAAAAATTCAATAATTTTATATTAATAGCTATTTAAAGAACCACTCTAGAATGGTTTTTGCATTCTATTACGAAGTGTTCTATTTTGAAATTTAAAAGGCGAACTAGTTAATGTTACCTGCACAATATTGTTTTACTTCTGCTATCTATGCTGATAATGGTTAAATTTTGCCGCGTATCGCTTGGTTAATCGTTGGTCTATTATATTCCTCTAGAAATTCTTTAGCGTAGCGCGCTCGATCGTGTCCGGAATAAAGCAGTGCAAAAAGACCACATCAACGAACGGCATTCATTAAATTTACTACCTGTAATTAGCGGAGAAGAGTGATTGCGTGCGTATGGTTGGAACTGTGACTGTTACGTGACCAAATCTACGAATTTATGGCCCATGCTCTAAAGTTATTAAGGTCTTGTGTGTGGCAGTAGCCGACGTGAAAATTGTGAAAGATATATGATCCCGAAGTTAGACGTATTAAAGTCAGATGAAGAAAAATTATTGTTCAGGAATTATGTGTGTGTAGGGCGCTATAAGAAGAAAAATGATAATAATGTGATACGAAGTGGAGTATCGAAAGGGCTGTAAAAGTTAAGAGACTGTTTCCACTAGATGGTGTTACGTACTACACTCCAATCGAAACTACGCTGAGGATGCTGGGTAGGAAGAAACATGTCCGTGGGTTGCATTGCGTTTGCCGTAAACGATTCCATCAATACCATGCGGAAGCTATTTTCGCATTATTTTTTTTTATTATTTCTAGGCATTTTTGTGTGTGTTCTATTTTTTTCCATAGTTAACTATTTCAAATTCAACCATATAACACCCTTGCCTGCTGAAAAATCAATGTTATTGGCAATATGCTGGTGTAAGACGAAAGTTATTTTAAGAAGAAGCATTCGCAATCCTTTCAAAGTGATGGTAATAAAAAATTTCAACTGAGTTGATACATTTAGACTATGTCAGACTAATTTGGTATCCGTTTCTAGACGCGTAGATACACGTTTGAATCGTAGACTAGGTCTATTAAAAGAAGAACCATAAAATTGTAAAAAGTATGAACGAAAACTTTCAAAACGCAATGTGAAACGGTGTCTAGTCTTAAATTTATGTTAAAGCGTTTAAAGAGATCTACGATGAAAGACTTCTACTTTAAACAACTTCCATAAATCATTAGGTTGATCTCAAAGAAAAATGTGAAAGCTGCAGTTTTATTAACCGAAGATCGCATTTTCGAAATATTTATTAATATAAATTACGTAATATCCGTAGCACCGCGGTGACATCGTATCATCGCTAGCCCATTGAGGAATCCGTCTGAATTTTGCAACCGCCGCCCCTGATATTTTCACTAAAAATAAATCTCGTTTTGTGAATGAAGTTCGTCTACGGTCCAATTAACCGTATTACTGAATCGGATTTCAAATCAGGGATATTTTCATGTTCCAGTTCGCCCACTCGATACTGCCTCTCTCGCGAGGGAAAAGAAGAAAAAAGCCGCCGAGAAGGACGTGGAAAAACGAAGTGAAACATCTAACTTAACTCACTCACCAACTGCTTACTCCACCGGGATAGTTCCTGAACACTAAAATTAGTTGCTTAATGTTTACGCAGCGCTTATTAATTGACTTTCGGGTAACATAAAAAGAAAATACGATCCAAGATGTCCGCCGGTAATATGCAGCTGTGCGGACTTTTTGCTACAGCTCCTCATCACGAATTAACTCGCATCTTAATGGTGCTTTTGACCGAACGCGATTTCCATTTAAATTTTTGAAAGAGATAGGACGGTGCTGTCGCAGTCGGACTGTTAGTTTTGACGGGGCTTGGGCATGCGGATTATTTGAATATTTTTGGCCGAAGATTTGGATTCGATGCGGAAAATTTATTCGATGTTATTTGAAATTATGAGTTCATTAATGACTAGGTGGTTGATACGAAACGGAGTATTGCTGAGGTATCTGTAAGAAGTTTAATATAAACTAATTTAAAATTCAAATACGTTGATTTTTATAAATGAAATGAAATGTAAGTTTCAATTTAGATTTTTTTTGTTACAGCTTACACTACATATGTTAATTAATTAGCGTCTTGCTGGTCTGTTTTTTCATTACGTTTTAACACTGTCGCTATTTCGACTTGGAATAGTGTGTAATATTTTCAGCTAGTAAACATTCAGTTTGCCGAGAAATTAAGTTTGGCAACGTAATTTTCCGTACCATATAATGTCTATTTACCACTGTTTCAGTTAGTCACAATTTTTAACCCGTCATTAACATTTGATGGAGAGCAATTTGCAAAACGCTAATGCAAATATCGGATTTTATGATTCAGAAACTGTTTATTTAATTTCCGAAACGTACGCATGGGAATATCAATGGGAATTATGGTAGGAGTATTTGGTGTCGTGCGAATGGACTAGAATAATATAAACACTACAACATGCTAATGAAATTTCACATAATTAATTTCCGCGGAGGGTCGTAAATCAATGATATTTACGTATTTATTAACTTCCCACGGCACGAGGCCATAATGGAATTTCCTTCGAACTAATTATACATCTTTCGGAAACAGCTAGTTTTAGTTGGAATTTCCGGAATATCACTAATTTTACCCCGCCACTGCAATTATACGGTCCGTCGACATCCGAAATTTATTTCCATGGCGGAAAAAAAGATAATGGTAAACGCTCGAAGCCGTACGCCGTAAGCACGAAAACAAATTAAATTCTTAACATGGTTCGAAATCTTATTGAATCTTAAATAAGCGTGTTCGACTATACGCCATGGGTAACTCATGTATAATAATTTTATTTAGTTATCGTACTGGAATCTCCGATGACATAAAAGATGAGATTAGTGTCACGTCGCCATATACTATGCCACAGATACGATTTCTAGCCATCGCCGACGCTTTGGAATTAATTTCAACGAGTCCCTTACATGAACGGAGTGTAGCTAATGTTTTTATACTTTATGTATGTATGTTTAGCTATGCCGGCGAGTCACAACAATGTAAAATGTTTATCATACATACCCAATGAATTATAAAATTTATTCGACGAAGGGATTTCTTAAATTATGTAAGTATATTGTTAGGAAAATTGATTCGATTTCATGTACGCGTACAATACTAATCCTTGAATAATAAATTGTTACGATGTCAAATAAAGTGCGGGATTATAAACGTATCCCACGGATGTATTACTATTTTTCTTCGTTAAGTGCGTAAAGAAGGTTTGATTGCGACACCTTCTGACAATTTAGATTTTCATGGAAAATAAATAATTATTAATAAATGAAATATCGTTTACCTGCAATTAGACACAGATATAAGTAATTCTATACCAAGGGTTACAACTGGAATTGTCAGTAGGCTTTATAAACGAGAAAGAAACACGCGTGTGAGCATCGCTAAGCTAACCATAAAAATATCAAATTATTTGATTGGCATGCTTGTGACAACGAGATAAACAAGGAGACAAATATTAAAGATTGTGAAACAAACAGTCGAAGACAAGAAAAAAATATGAACTCGAGGAGTTAGAAAAGGAATTGAAGGGGATTTTACAGAAGGACTAAAAGGCGAAACTAGCAAGATATCTAATTAACTTTTTATTCATAAAAGTAAAATAAACTTAAAAATATCTCCTCCAGTAATATATGAACGAAATAATAAATTATTACTCCAATGTTTAAACAATTTCTGCGACAAAAATTTAGACGCTCTGTTGCAAATGTAAAACGAAAATAAACAAATGAGTGATCAGTAACGCGTAGATCCTCCATTGTTCTTAATCACTTCCAATAGTCTGTTATTAATAGATTTATATAAATTTAACACATAGTTTTCAGGGATATTCTGCCATTCAGTCACTATTGAAGTTTTCAGTTCCTGTACCGTGAAATATTGACGGCCTCCGCCATAAACGCGACGTGCCAATTCACCCCACATGTTTTCAATAATGTTTAAGTCTAGTGAGCGTGCCGGCCACTGTAAAGTTTTAATCTTTTTCTCTTTAAACCATTCAATAATGGTTTTTGCTTTATAAATTGGCGCGTTATCTTGCTGAAAAACAAAATTGCGCCCGGCCCATTGGTTTCCAAAACGCAGAAGATTGCCACGCAATAAGTCTTTATACGTCACAGATGTCATTTTGTTTGTGCAAAACACTATCCCACTTTTATTGCGAAATCTAATCGCTGCCCATATCTTCACAGATCCACCCCCTGATTGTCTGGTCATTTTCACTTTTGGTTCCTTTCTCATCTCATGATAATAATGCGAGTACCCATCCGGTCCGTCCAAATTAAAACGTTTCTCATCGGAAAATATAACTTTTTCCCATTGTTTCTTCCAGGATACGTGTTCTTCAGCAAATCTCAACCTCGCTTCTTTGTGTTTCGCCGAAAGTGGCGGTTTTCTCAACATTTTCTTCCGTGACATTACCGGTGACGCCTTTAAAATCCTTTGAACATTACGCACGTGCGTTTGTACCCCCGCCTGTTCTGCAATAACTCTCGCCGACGCAGAAGAATTGGATGCACACCTCAATATCATGCGTTTATCCCGCTCACTTGCAGCTTTCGGTCGCCCCTGGCCTTTTGGTTTGCCGTAATTTTCCGGATCTTTTAGGAAATTTCTAACGGAATGATCGCTTCTTCGTAACCGACGAGCAATTTCCTTCTTACTAACACCATCCTGGTGCCAGGCTAGAACTTTACCCCTTTCTATCAAGGATAATGGTTTTTTTCTACCCATATTGCAAACACTTTATAAAATATAATTTCTCGTGGTGAAATGTGTACACTTTACCAGCACAACCACTGCATATAAAGAGAAGCATCAAATTAAAACATTTTTGCTTATATTAATGTAATAAATGCAGAGGGTCTAAATTTTTGTCGCATTTAAAATTCCTATTTTGATCTGGGAAAATCTCAATTGCCCCTCATCAAGCAATAAATACCCAGAAATATCTATAAATGGACTATTTACATAACAAGTATTAATAACCCTCATTTACATTTTATATAATGTCTATAAACTTTGTTTCGTAAATAGAAATGATACCGCGTTTTTGGCGGGTAGTGTACATAATCCAACCAAAATAAAAAATTGCTATTTTATATATCTTTTGGAACATTTCAATGTACTTCCATAATAACGAAATAATAATTTTATAATCACAGAATCTTGGCTACGTGCAAACAATGCGCCGCACCGAGATTGCACGTATTAGTATTATCCGCGCATAGGTAACAGAGAAGGATTTATTCCGGCGCGATTTTCTTTCCGCACTTAACAATTAACGAGCAAGGCTAGAGCTCTTCAACCGCCTCGGATAGATCTCCGGACGGTACTTCAGTCTTGTTTCACTGATATATAATTACGAGTCTCTTGTTTCGCCGCATATACGGTATGCATTGATAGAGCCGATTGTTTCTGAGCAGCGCCGAGGAAAAAAGGCAGAAAATCTGCCGGATCCTTTTCCGGTAATTTAATTGCTTTAATAAAATCTAACGATTATTATTATGGCCGTAGAAGTTTGTCGGCAACGACGTAACATTCATGTTTACCTCGCAGAAGTGTCGCGCTGCTATCTTGTACGATGTTTTTATTATAGGTTTGCGCCGTGTGATATTGCCCCGTTTAGTTCTGATCGGTAGTTTAAAATGCGCATGTAAGAAGATAACAATGCATTTAAAGCTGCGAACTTCTTATCTGTTAACCGTGTATTATAGAGATTACTAATATACAAGGTAAATCAGAAATAATCTAAAATATTGCGAGGATTAATACGAAATATGCAAGTTATGTCATTTAGGATTAGTGTTTTACTTGAGAAGTTGCCAAACCAAAGTTGGTCCAAAGAAAATATTATTGCTTGGCTAAATAATAAAATTTCTTATGAAAATACAATGAATAACAGCGAATTTTCGAAATAACCAAGGAACATAAAAAAAAGAAAGTTTATCTTATTGACGAATTACTTTGAGCACATGGACATGAAGTTTTAAGAATTCCTCCTAAGAAAGTTTGGACAGCTGTACACCAGATATCTGGCAAAATTGCATAAACCACACAGACAAAATAAAGATTGGTACGAACGTGAAGCAAACGTACAAGACTTTGTTCTGACGGTTAACTGTGGATCAGAAGAGGAGAGTTGTTACGTGCTCCTACTTTGAAGAACAATGCCGCTAGTCGTCTGCTTCGGTGTATCTTTCTTGTGAGGCGAAAGGACCAATTGCTTATATGTAATTCTTATGTGTTTACTCGCTTAATCAGTTGATCTCAAATTAAACACAGCACGTAGATATACAAAATATATTTATTAAATAATTCCCTTATATATCTATATATATATAAATTCAAATACATAAATCGCATACTATATGGATTTTATAATTCGGTTCCTTCTTTGTGTACGCATTCAAATGTTTCGGGACATTCAATGTCTAACGCTAGGGCCGCCACAAAACCCTACCGGAGCATGAGCGTCTGGTTGGGCAACAGCAGCAAATAGCCGATCACTACTGCAAAAAGATGCTATACAACTCTCGGCTACCCAGACGCTCGCGTTATTTCGTGTACTTATTTGATACACCACCTCTAGTATCTTGCTCCGAGCTGCTGTCCCCATGTATAAGGGGAAAAATCAGAAACCAACGATAGTGCGGGTCTGAGCGCCGCGTGACTCACAAGCGAAAGAGAGAAGGCCGGCTGTCATGGTAGTTCGTACGTTCGACTTCCGACGAAGTTTCGATAACTTGTACGTAAATGTACGTTACCGGCGGTAACTGGCCGACATTCCTTACCTAGCGCTCGATCTAATACATGAATTAGCAGGAGCTTCATCAAACAGATATAATAAATGACTATTAAAGATATTTTTAATTAGAACATTGACGAATTTTAAATATTTGCGAACTTTATAAGAAATTATACGTATTTTTACATTGAATGCGCACACGTTAAAGTTTAAATGATGCTAAATATGGAATATATAAATTTATACAACGCAAAACAAAAGAAACATTCAATTTATTATAAAATAGACACAAACAAAATATTACTTTCAAATAAATAAAAATGGTTACATTTATAAAATAAAATAAAGCAAAGAATAAAATGTTAAGTCCTTAACAAGAGTGAAGACACAGATTAAAATATTTTTAATTGCTCTATCTGATTTTCTCTTTCGATATTGACATATTTTAATTTAATTTACTTCATGTTACGCTTTGCATAATATATTTGCTACATAAATAAAATAAAGATATGAGCCTACTCGTCTGCCTTCATATTTTCTCGATGTTACTGCAAACTTCCTCCCTTAGTTTCAGTGTAGGTGTTTTAAGATATATTGTTATTATAAAGTACAAGAGTTCAGATTTGGAAAAAGTGGCGAGGTTTGGTTACCTTTGCCTTTAACGTTGAATCGAAGTTGTTACCCTTGCACCAAGCTTTATATTTCAGACTTAAGGCAAGTTTATTCTAATGCCGTAAGGTAATTGAATTTTATGAAATTATTAACTGAATTTATTCTATATAATTCGAAGTATATAAAATACATTAAAATGATCTACTATTTCTTATTAAAATAGGCCATTTATTTGCCATATAGCCATTTATTTGATATATTTGCATTTTACAGATAAAATATAATCAATGTTAGAATTGGTAATGATAGGTAACAAGAACTTATTTAATATTCTTGCAATTTCAGTATTACTATTACCTTGTATCATACGTATTGAGATCTGCAGTTTTTTCTTTTCTAATACAAGCACCTGATTTTATCTCTAAGTAAACGTCGAACACTAACGCTATTTCAATCAGAAACCTATAAGCAATAAATTAAAGTGTAGCGCACCTATAAGAGAAATAAACCCAATAGAAAACACCAGGTTTCGATTACAGACGATGAATATTCATAGAGTTGCATTTTTACGCATGAACCTTAAGGTATTTGACGTGAATTGTAAAAAGTACCTAATCCGGTATAACTTGCTTTTGCATCCAATGCTTAATGAAGCATTTCTAATTGCAAGATTTAAATAAACGTAAACAGTAATTACTTATCTGCAATATGCTGTTAATAAGACGTTTGCGAAAAATTTATCGATTTATTGCGAAATTCAAGCGGGGGTAAAGAACCGCACTCATTTATTTCGACTTCGGAAAAGAAACTGTTACGGCTTACGGTTTTCTAACCAAATATTTATTTTAAACGTAAAAAAGCTTTATAGCCGATTGTGTACAGGAGGTGGCTTGTAAAAAATTGCCACTTTTTTCGAGAAGCGTTTCTCCGACGACGAAAGCGGCCGGAGGTGCTGTATTATTGATGTGCTGGTATGGTTTATTTCGTTCGCATCTTCTTGACGGCTAGGGTTTCTGTCGTAACGTATCCCACGTTATAAATATTTTCCACATGGAAAAACACGCTAATAACGTTGTTCTTATGTTTGTAAACGATCTTAGGGTGTATATCTAATAGGTATTGTGTAGCAGACGTGTTTTATTTATAAATAGTTCCATTTTAAAGTTAGAGTTTAAAAGTTTTTGATAGGAACGAGTAAATCAAATATGTGTGGCTTACATCATTCTTTTAAGGCGTATTTCTGTGGCGTTTGGTGACAGATGAGAGCATTTGTGTATAAGATTATCTGAATTTCCCGTCATTTCTACTTGATTATTTTTTTTGTATATTTGTATTAACAATTCTTAGCGCGAAGGACATCGTTACGTACCGTATTAATGCGTTCCATTTTCTTGTCACTTGATGGAATATGAAAATTATCTTTGGGTGCATGCTTCATCTTTGTAAATGGCACCACTTTAATATTTTCATGTTTAATGTTCACTGACTGAATGCTCTTATATGAAGATGTGATTCAAAGTCCTCGCTGGGAAAATTGTACCCAAAGGCGTTGTAAACAACTCATTCTTTTTCCAGGGCGTAAAAGTTCATTTGGAATCACTTAGCACAAAATTAAATGTAAAAGAAAGTTAGCGTCCTGCAAGTCTAAAGAATAAGGCATTGGTGATGTTTTGATAACTACTAAACGCTATTTTCCATATATACCTGTGGGATACTTAATGCTCGTCAAAGAGATGACTTCGGGCTTACTCAGACTCAGACTCAGAGAGTTGTAGAAGACAGGATACGCATTTTCGTGAAGAGGTGAATCGTGAGTCAGAATTTTACGTAAATATTTTAGTCATTCGGAGTCGTATGAAAGAGTGCGCTGTTTATTTGCGATTCGCTTAGGTAGAAATGAGCAATAAATGACAATTAGCGCTTACTTTTCTCCCATCTATTAATCTTTTGTAATATTATCTTTTCATATTTTATTTAGTAGAGTCCGTATCAAACTTCCATTTATAACATAACAGCATAGAGCTGTAATTACATTTTTCAAGTCTTAAATGCCTCGCGTTTAATGAACAATTCATCTTTGTGTAAGGCACGGGCTTTACAGCGCGATGTTTGTAATTACAGAAGCTCCGTACTGTATGTAACTTATTACTCAACTTGAAGCAATAAATCTCGGCAGATCGAACGTTACTCAACTCTAAACGAAACAAATTTATAAATACTTCGATGTAAACAGAGCTGACACGATTCGGCCGATTTTACTACCGTCTCGGGCTGCAGGAAGAGCATTACAAATACTGAGACGCGGCGATTTCGTACTAGTATCCAGGTGTGCGTCCTTTCCCGGTCTAAATTTAAGCCAACCACTAATAATTTTAGCTTCAAAGTGTATGCAACAACGTTCGCGTGATTGGGCAAGTACAAGAGATGCAAGAAGCAAGTATTTATATTAACTAGGAGACTTTCGAAGCAAAAATAAAGGAAGTTGTAAATATTTCTAGTACAGCTTGAGCAAGTATGTTTGTATCTAATTATAGCAGTAATGTATGTCCATAACATGTTCTCGCCGAACGGCTGCCAAAATCTTTTTAATTTGCATTCGTATCTAATATTTAGCACATGCGTGGGACGGGGCAATTTATATGAATGATGGTTATAATTACTTGTAGCAAAATTCGAGTGGTAGAGATCTTGAAATTAAGCGAAGTAATTTGGTAATATTCCACTTAGAAAATTTGTTTTTTTGTTGTTGTTGTCCCTGTAGCTTTTGAATTAAACAATTTAGCAGTTTTTTGCTTACTTAATATGACAAAGTAAGCGGAAGAATTTTCTACAAATTATGGGGTAATTTGGCGATGCCGCATCTTACAAAATTTTTCAAAATTTTCAATGATTCAATATCAAGTTGCTTTTCAGTCTAACGTCGCCTAAGCAGAACGCCATAAAGATATTCAAATATTTGGTTTAAACACGCCTGTATCATCCGGAACAAATTTAAAGCAAGTTAGAGTTAGTAACTGATTGTTTTTTCATTCCTTCTGACAAAGCGGTAAGGGATTCATAATTTCGAAGTAGCACGAGAAACCTGCGAAGGTTAAAACAATGTTTTCAAATATAAAACCAATTTTAGAATTATAGGTCCGCTTTTAGCCGTAGCTCCCCTGTGTTGAATCGTATAAATTACTCGTCAGTGCTCTACTTATTATTATTTACACTTGCACGCACGTTATTAGAGGTGCGAATAGCTGCCACTGCAAACGTAAACACCAACATGTATTTTTATAGTTCCAAAGAAACTGACTGTACGTGTATAGCCGCTATAATGATTTTGTTACGAAGCAGTACGTATAGACTTGACATTGATGTACGATCTAGCTACCAGCTGTTCGCACGTACACTTGCTATTTAAACTTTTTGGTCCTTTCGTATTCTTATTTTAAATTCCCGCCAGCCCCCGTGAATATGTACTTCGTATGTATACATTGCGAATATAAATAAATTAATAATAATCATTCTGCGCAAGTGGTATTTATAGAAATGATCTAGTTTATTCGCCATTCATCCTAAATGCATTTTCATAGTATACGGACGGCTAATGCTTGTTGCAGTGAATTGGGTCAAATGGATTTCGAAATTCGTGTAAAATGTATCAACACTCAACTGCTGGTGTAATAATTAACTGTAACTGCATCTCTAATGTTAGATCGCACTGCGGATAACCTGTTGCATATGCATTTGCGAGATAATTTCCAACTAGTTAGAGATGAAAATTTGTGTTGCAATATTCCGAAGCGCTTCGAGATTACAGTTTTCCTTTGGGAAATGATTTAAAATTTAAATTCTTTAAGGTACGCGGTTCTTAAGTGGCAAAATATTTTGATGGAAAGTTATAAAAAAAGAGTATCCCTCATGCAAACAAGTTTTTGCAAAAACAGTGAAAGAAAAAACATTATTCGTATCTTCTGACCATTGCCTTTTATCAGAATTTTTAGACTAATTTCTATGAATTTTACAAAGATCAAGAGAGCTTTCAGAAAGAGAATAATGTTTACGCGAACTATGTTTTATCATCCGGTACAAAATAGTTCTAATTTAAATATCAGCATTAAACAGAGTAAAGTGTATTATTTTTGCTATTTCCGTATTTTTATATAAAACGAATGCAATTTAAAAAAAGTAATGTTACGTGTTAAAAGGAGGAAATTTATGTTTCATATGTATCATAATGTGGACGGTATTTGCCTTGTAACCTGAAAAACAAGTATATTTCTCCATTTTTGTTTTCGTATTTTTATGCGTGTTTTCCGTTGTTTACTTTCGGATATGTATAGAGCTTGATACAACGTAAATACGCCAATCAAATTAATTATACGTCGTATTTTTCACATCACGTTTATACGCCATATTCTTTCACATTACATTTTGCCGTTGTTTTTAATTGAATCTTCACATCAATATATTTTCATTAGGAACGACAATTGCTCAGACGCAGACGCCTTTTGATTTGGACGAACCTTTTTCTTCGTCATAACAGCGATAAATTTCAATGAAAATACCACCACTTCTTATGTATTTACTGAATGGAACGTGAGTGTAAATTACCGAAACTAATTAATCAATAAAGTTATCTTTTCCATTTCTTCTGAACATTTCTTTTTTCCCTTTTGTTTGGGAGTCTGGAAGTACCGCACTTTCTTAAATGACTTCGGAAGCGAATGTTTCGTTTATGTACCTACCTCTAGTACAGTTAAGTGGCCGGAAAATTTAGGTCCGTGCCGTCGTCCAGGTCAACAAAGGAGTCTATAAATAATTCGAGGAAATAACAATTAAGTTAAATGTCCATTAGTCTGGCGACTTCTTACGGTCGCAATCTTTGCAGATGTACCACCCCTACAGTGAAGATTGTCTAAAACGACCATAGCGATGTTTCGATGAAAATACCTTTACTTGAAAAAGGGGTGGGACTGGATTGTACATAAAAATTAATTACAGATGTTTGATGTTTATTTATATATATATAAATATAAAATGCACTTGTTTCCTTCGCTTTTTGTTAATTAAGTAATAATAAATTTTAGTACTGTGTTTACTGCGCATAAGGAATAACTTCCTCTTTTACATCTTCTTAAACGTATTAATAATTGAAAGAAAATTGGAAAAATGCGTGAATTTAGTAACACAAGCAAGAATTTCAGGAACTGAAACAGAAAATATGAAATTAATTAATTCATGTATTTTGGTCTCGGTTGGATTCGAACTTACGACTCTCGAAAATGTTTTTTTGAAATTTTTTTACTTAAATTTAATTTCTCGGAGAAACCAAGAAAAGCAAGATTTTTGATTACTCACTGATGGAGACCAGTACATTGGCCTAAGAGATTTAATATAAAAATGACTTTTAAAATACAAATAATCGACCTGATAATTAGCCAATTTTATAATAAACTCTCTATTCGCCCCATTTCTATGATGTGTCAACTTCTCCACTCGCGGCGACGAGACTCCGGCTGTGAATCATCCCATCCCTAACATATTTATCCATTGTTACATATGTTAAAGCTCAAACGTCAACTGTAACCAACTAACAGCTATGACATATCTTCCTTCTGAATATATTCTGACCGTACGATATTTTCGATCATAGGATGCGTTCGCAATCTATACATGTATGCAAAACCTTACGAAACAGTTAAAAACAAACTTAACGAAATAATCTAGTATTAATTGGGCTCTTCTTTTTATAAGAGAGCAATGGTATTTTTATTCTAGCTTCTATAGCTGAGGGTATAGTTTAGGGAGAGCGGTCGTATGGACAGATTTAACTGTATTCTATCTTAAATTTACACAGAGAATGGCTCGTTCTTTCGAAGTTTGCTTTCAGAGTTAATTGAAGAAAGTAACCAGTAATCCAAGCAAACATTTGCTTCACGTCAGACGTTAGCTTAAATACTAGCTTGAATAATTTAATTACATTTATTACGTGAAATGTGCGGAGTTTTTTAGTTGTAAACATTTAGGCATTTAAGTATGCATTCTTGCTATTCTGCTTAACTAGGCTGTGCACTTATGGTTGACCTGCAATCTAAGCCTACTTTTTCAATCGATATATTGTTAATGTATGTACATATACATATTATTTATTGACTTCACTTCACATTAACACTTCCGATGCTTACTTATATCGATTTTCGACCATCAACATTTGATAGCGCATTGTATAGGACACTAAAAGTCAGCATAATTGACGCTTACAGTGATTTGAATACTTGTATTAAGGCCATACTATCCATTTTTAAATTATAGCCACGATATAGCAGTACTTCTTTTTGTTTGGAGAGAAGAACTACTCCCAGAAAATAGTGAAGAAAATATATTATCAGCGACTAAATGTATATCGAGAGATCGAATGTACAAACAACATGGTAGAAGACAAAAAATTGGTGGTGAAATGGACTTCTTACAGGAACGTGCGGTACAAGACGAAAAGTACTAAAAGCCCTTTGGGAAATAGGGCCAAGAGGGAAGAAGGAAATTTGAAGCAATATGGTGGAAAATTTAAGTCGCCCAGAAAAAGCTGGAACTGAATTAAACGAATGGAAAAAGAATGTAAAACAGAACCGTTTTTTTTTTTTGTATAGGAGACACGAATAAAATGAAAGATCGTAAGGTACCAGAGGACGTAGGCATGTAATAAATTAAATAAATTTTCGCGTGTGTGTCCCACGAAATGAACCATGAGTCATTTTAGTTAAATATAGCAATATTACAAATAAAAAAACAGCGCCATTCGAACGCATATTAAGTTTTTGGCGCCGCAAGGTCAGCTTATTGTCATCGGACTTTTCTACGTTCGAAACATAACAACAACGAACGACGCAAGAACCAAAAAAAAGTAGTCCGGCCTCACTAGACAACTACAACACGAAAGACAAATGTAAAACAGATTCCGAGACGCGTACGCACGCCGCCGCCGATTATAAATAATGCGGACGTTTCGAAACGTGGACCATCCTCAGTGCAGTCTATACGTATACACCTAGCGAGAGGTGCGTCATTAATCAATACGCGCGGATACAAATCATGATTGTTCGCCCGTCCGAAAATCTCAAATCCTTGACACATAGACTGAAAATAAACGGGGTATATGCATCGTGCACATTCATAAGCTGAAAAGAAGGTACACAGAAGACGGACGACAGACGTCCACGGTCTACACGCGTATACGTATGTGTGCGTGTGTATAAAAATCACAGACTCACAGTCTTTCAGTCAAAGGACACTGTCGTTCATACTGCTCGCATTAGTTTCATATAGTTAGTTAGTCTTCTGCTTTCGGAACATATGGTCGCCATAAACGAAACTCCCTACCTTTTTTCATTCACGGGACGTTATATGTATATCTTGCGTATCTACTACTACTTCACTTCAGTACGGCGAGGTATTCAGCAAGTGATGTAACCATCCAATGATGACGACGACGCTTCTCACACGACTAGATAAGAAAACAGACGTGGTGATCGAAAAAGCTCGCTCGCGTGGTGATTGTTGTGATTCGTCCGCTAAAAGCGTTGTGCGCTCGCTATAATGTAAATTGGTTCGAGTGAATTCTGTTTCTTCTTTCCCATTTGTCGAAACGTAAGTAGAAATCGATGTAAGATTTAAAAAAATGCAAATTTTGAGAATTTTTTAATATTTTAACAGAAAGTTGGACTATTTTGACGAGAGAGGAATTGAATTCATCTTGTAAGAAAATATAAACGTTATTGGGAGAAATATTAATTTAAATTAATTTAAACTGTTTGAATTTTTAAAGTAGATGCGGTATTTAAAGAGTATTTAAAATATTTCAGCATTACGAAAAAGCTTAAAACACAACTTATGAGACAATAATAATCGTAATACGCTTTGACAAATTTTCGCAAGAGCTATAATTTTCTATATTTCCTTTTTTTTTTTTCTTGAATCCATTAGTTATTTAACAAACACGTATTTATATATATTTTTTGTATATACAACCACAATTCGTGTGGGTATTTTAGCGAGCTTTGAATTTCGCTTAATGTAATCGATCGAATACGTAGAACAAAGAATACTAAACTATTGGGCTAAGAATAAATTTTCTCGGAAACATCCTATTTACACAAATACTGGGAAAAGTTTTCACATCTTATGGTCGCTGTAATGTTCACTTTGAGTGGGAGGTATTTTTTAATAACCATCATAATATTTCCTTCCGTTAACGCATTACTCTGCGAAGTTTCCCATTTTTATTATTAATATTTCTGTCGTTAATAATACTTACTTTTAGTATTATTAATTATAATAGTAATAAAAGTATTAATTTGATTAAAAACCTCAATATTACTAAATCGTTAAGATGTTAAAGAATAAATTAAAGCATCATGGTATTTACAATTAGATATAATTAATTAAGCAATGAGTAACTTTCTTGCAAGATTACAAAATATTTTTCACTCATATCACGTTATTTGCTTGCAAAAATTAATTAATTTTAATTAATACACGATGTATCCCCGAATGGGGTATCTCACACTTGTAAACTTTCTTATTTTTACTTTTTTTTACCATTCTTGTGCATCGAGGGAAGGATAATTGTTGATGGTTGATTCAACAAAATTTTTCTGTATTTGAGGAGACATGCAAAACGCAGTTTTTCACTTGTGTGCTTTTCTACAAAGCACTATGGGTATCGCTATGACAATGCTGACAATGTTGTAGCTTAAGTACTTAATTCAAATCAAGCACCTTTGCTGTTTTGTACAAAGCATCTTTAACACTGCGTCGAGCTTATCGTTTGTTGTTACCCTTTACCTACATTCTTTCTTTACTTGAGGTGTACGTAACTTTAGCAAATTGCATATTTGTAACATACGACGAGATTTTGTGGTAAGTGTTACCGCAGAAGACTATACAACAGATTACTACGTACCGGGTCTTGAGGCGACTAAATAACTGTTTATGTTTATACAAATTTGAGAAATTCTTGGATAACATTTCATCTATCTAAAGTTCATAATTAGTGAATTAAAAAAGTTATTGTAAGCAGGATTAAATACGGTATATAATAGGTGGTTATAGGTGAATATGTGTGAACAAATAGATATAACATTTATGCGTTTCTTACAATAACTTCTTATCTCTTTTGACTTGCTATTTTTTTTACTTTCTCTTGGTTACTGGTTTCTCTTAATTTTAGTGAAATTTAGATCATAAAGCTTATTAGGTAGGAATTAAAAAAATAAACTTTCGTGGTCTCTAAATGACAAAATAGAATTAATCATCAGATAAGAGCTATCATCAATAAGCTACTTGTAGCAAACCTCGAAATAAAGATGATTATATACTTTGATGTGCATGTTTACGTATATCGTAAACACCTCGGAACAACCTTTAATAAAGCAAAATAAGAAACGCATTTTGTATGTTACCTATTAAACCAATGTCCGTGATATTCCTTGCCAATTGGCATACGTTTGCTTTACTACCCAGAAGCACTGCGTTTGCAATATTTCTTTTTTATAATCTTTTTATTACGACATAAACATCATAGTGCTAGTAAATATTCCTGGGTGCTTTTTATTTTTATTAAGATAGACTTGAGCAAATATTTATCAAGGATTATTTTGTTTTGGAGATTCTTATGACGAATTCAAGTTATAAATACCGCTACTACAGCATCTTGAACACATTAATTTTTAATTTCTAACATTATCATTTCTTACCTAAGTTGTTCCTATAAGCGACGATATGCGCGCAAAAATTCTGTTAGATATACACAGCGAAGATTGCAATATTGCTTTTTAATATCAATTTTTATTACTCGTTTTGAAGAGGTTATTAGAAACATTAAATCGAAAGATTATTACTTTCTATAAAATTAGTAACATTTTTTTCGAAAGATGCCATAAAATTTCTTCACCGAAATTGTTTTCTGTTAAATTTTTTCGTCGATGTGTTTCTCGTCTTCAAAAGATGCTCGCGTTGAAAGTGGCCCGTTTTCGTCAATAAGGTCAATATAACGTAGACGTAAACAAACTGCTGCTGAAATCTGGGCCAATTTGCAAAAATATTTACTCAACCACAGTATAATTAGGATGGAGTTTATCAATCCGCTACGATGCAAGAAAAAATAGGTCGTTTGAGAAACATGTATATACCTATCTCGCCTCGATTTTCTATTTTCTTAAAGAATTCCTACAGAACGTCTGCAATTCCCACGGAAACCGACTTGTCTGCAACTAGAAGAGCAAGGGAAACTCGAAACCGTAGTTTAAGTAAGTAGTGACCCTTGTTTTACAAGAAATCTGTGAGACCCAAGAAGGGAATCGTTTGACCAACATATGTAAACAAGCGCATTAGATTCTTTGTTGGGAACATTTGTCTTGTGAAGAGAAGTGAATAGAAAGAAATACATCAATTTAAATTCCGATAATTGTTTAAGGATTTTAAAGAGGAATAATTCATTTTTAGAAAATAGATGTCATAAAGTTAATGTATATTTTCTTAAGTGCTTTTAAAAGTAATATTACTATGTTAATGTGCTTTGCAGACGTTTAACTGAAGCTATGAGGTTTGGGTAATTAAATGCACTCATTTTGATAAGCTTTACTGCAATGACGTTACGTTTTGTCCCTTACTTATTATTTTGTTGACTACTTTGTTGAAACAGGCAAAGTTAAAATTATTATTTATAACTTTCTTTATTACACTTGACTTCCTTCAATACGTTAGGCAGTTCTTTGGTTTATTCGAAATAAAACAAAGCACTTTAGTGGTGTCTGGACGCGGTAGTGGTTAATAAGTACAAATGACCGTAATCTGCGAGTTGGCATGTTTTAATCATTTGTCAAGATTAGAAACGAACGTTACACGTTTCCGTTTGTTACAAGTCCACAGTATAAAGTGTAAGGCAACATTATACACTAAACACAGCAGCGACAGTTCCAGTTCCTAGTCCTATACGGAACGACATTTGAATAGCAAGAGAGACTGACTGGCTGGATTTGTTTACGCTTTGGTAGCGTTTAAATTAGTCCACATCAGTGTATAGCCAAGGGTGTACGTTTGTGTATTTGTACGTTGAGTTCGAGCGTGTATACGCGCGTATAATAAACATATTACACATGCACCAGCAGGTTTCAAATGTTGTTGACAACCCATATGTTAAATTTACTCTCTGTTCGAAAGTCTTAAAGATTGTAAAAGCGCGCACGTGGTGCATATTAGTAACGGGCGGGTTCCCCTATGCTGATTAGATACCATTACATACATTGTACCAGACGTTTGAATGAATTATGATAAAGAAATTACGCGCTTGAAGGATTTCTTTCGCTATGAGATGAAATATATGACTCCCATATAATAGATACACGTAATATATGTGTTTATTGAACCGTGTAGCTCGCTTAAAATATGATTCAATTGTAATGGTACGTTTTTTTTTCTTTAATACCAATCCGATATATACACTCCCCGACAAAAACTTAGACGCGGTAAGATGTTTTACGGGTTTTAAGGGTTACAACATTTCTTTGCGAAACTAGCAAGATATCTAATTAAGTTTTTATTCATGAAAGTAAAATAAACTTAAAAATATCTCCTCCAGTAATATATGAACTAAATAATAAATTATTACTCCAATGTTTAAACAATTTCTGCGACAAAAATTTAGACGCTCTGTTGCAAATGTAAAACAAAAATCAACAAACGAGTGATCGGTAATGCGTAGATCCTCCATTGTTCTTAATCACTTCCAATAGTCTGTTATTAATAGATTTATATAAATTTAACACATAATTTTGAGGGATATTCTGCCATTCAGTCACTATTGAAGTTTTCAGCTACTGTACCGTGAAATATTGACTGCCTCCGCCATAAACGCGACGTGCCAATTCACCCCACATGTTTTCAATAATGTTTAAGTCTGGTAACCGTGCCGGCCACTGTAAAGTTTTAATCTTTTTCTCTTTAAACCATTCAGTAACGGTTTTTGCTTTATGAACTGGTTGCTGAAAAACAAAACTGCGCCCGGCCCATTGGTTTCCAAAACGTAGAAGATTGTCACGCAATAAGTCTTTATACGCCACAGATGTCATTTTGTTTGTGCAAAACACTATCCCACTTTTATCGCGAAATCCAATCGCTGCCCATATCATCACAGATCCACCCCCTAATTGTCTGGTCATTTTCACTTTTGGTTCCTTTCTCAGATCATGATAATAATGCGAGTACCCATCCGGTCCATCCAAATTAAAACGTTTCTCATCGGAAAATATAACTTTTTCCCATTGTTTCTTCCAGGATACGTGTTCTTCAGCAAATCTCAACCTCGCTTTTTTGTGTTTCGCCGAAAGTGGCGGTTTTCTCAACATTTTCTTCCGTGATATTGCTGGTGACGCCTTTAAAATCCTTTGAACATTACGCACATGCGTTTGTACCTCCGCCTGTTCTGCAATAACTCTCGCCGACGCAGAGGAATTGGATGCACACTGCAATATCATGCGTTTATCCCGCTCACTTATAGCTTTCGGTCGCCCCTGGCCTTTTGGTTTTGCCGTAATTTTCCGGATCTTTTAGGAAATTTCTAACGGAATGATCACTTCTTCGTAACCGACGAGCAATTTCCTTCTTACTAACACCATCCTGGTGCCAGGCTAGAACTTTACCCCTTTCTATTAAGGATAATTGTTATTTTCTACCCGTATTGCAAACACTTTATGAAATATAATTTCTCGTGGTGAAATGTGTACACTTTACCAGCACAACCGCTGCATATAAAGAGAAGTATCACATTAAAACATTTTTGCTTATATTAATGTAATAAATGCACAAGGTCTAAATTTTTGTCGCATTTAAAACTCCTATTTTAATCTGGGAAAATCTCAATTGCCCCTCATAAAGCAATAAATACCCAGAAATATCTATAAATGGACTATTTACATAATACCTATTAATAACCCTCATTTACATTTTATATAATGTCTATAAACTTTATTTCGTAAATCAAAATGACGCCGCGTCTATGGTTTTTGTCGGATAGTGTATCTATTTGCTTAGTTACTTAACTAATCCTCCCACTTCTCTGCTTTTTGATGTGAATTTATGTAGCTTGCAGTTTATTGTAATTTCTGTTTTCCTTACACCTAACATATATCTGTATTTCCTGGTTGTATTTCATTCTAAGTGTTTCACTCTTCTTTCTTCCAAATTATTTTGCACTTATATGTAATTAGTTGTTAATCAATCTCTGAATCAGTCTGGAGGCATCGAATTCGAACTCCGAGTCTGCAGCTGTTAGAATAAGATTTTCCGTAGTTTTCCTTATTCCAAATTTGACGAATGCTGAGGGTGAACATTTGAAAAGGCTTTAAGGGCGCAGATGTATTTGTAATTTATGTCCCCTTTGATTGGCAAAAGCTGTTGGGGGATGCGAAGACATGGATTATTATAATCAAGTAAAGCTCAGATATTCTACGCACATTTATTACACACCAACGGAGTGAATAAGTCTTAATAAGCAAAGTCGTGAATATATTACCTACCTCAGGAATAAGGTAAATTTAGCATTTTCCGGGGTATTTTCTCTTAGATTCTGCCTTATCGACACTTTCACTTACAAATATTGTTAAAAAGCCAAGAATATTTGAAATAATAAGACTTTCCTACATATGAAAACGAAAAATATTGACATTCAGAACATCTTTACCTGCTTTTCCATCCAAAAATTAGTTACACAATTATTGATGTACAATATAATTATTTTCTCCAACTTAAACGCTACCGCCAGGTTGACTGTTTGCTGGAACTTCGTTGAGGCTTTTTGTTAACCGCATAATGTATAAAGGATCAGTACTGTAGGGCCTCTTCAACTTGTAGTACAGTTTATCCTTTCTGGGCACCGGGTGCGCTCTGGGCTACCCCAAATCACCAGGACGTCAACTTAACCGTTGTAATAACATTTATATTAGTTGGGGAGAAATTGTACACACAGGCACACAACGTCGATGGTATGGCGTTAATATTTCGGCATAACTATCTACTCTGTATTCATGACGGAATTGCGCGTCTGTCATTGGAACATAAATGGGGAACTTATACGAGGTAATTAAAATTTAAAATTAACGTACATTTGTTGCCGGTCTTTTTTTTTCTTCGTGTACATGCACAATTAAGCGAAAATTTGGATACATGTAAGTCATACAACTATAACTAATTTCTAAACTTTAAATATTTTCTTATTTATGAACATTCCAATCATTCTCTCTTGATGAGCCCTAAACTCTACCAATTACTATTATTATTATTCAGGAGGACAAGGTTCACTAAAAAAATACGTTAATAAGACGTAAATAAAGGTGATTAATAAATTAAAGGTAATTTTAATTAAAACAATCCAACATGTTGATCATTAAGTATGCGAGCGAAGAATCAAGAAAGAAAACTTAATCTGCCTCAAACCTAAAAATTTTTCTTCAAACTGAAATACTTTTAGAATAAAACACTGGAAAAAGCAACAGGTTTCAGATATCCTATACTTCAAATAGATGAAATAAATTACGCAGTAAAAATGTTCCTCTTCGAAGCGCTTTATGTAATTTATATAAACGTTTTCAAGCGGAAGAATGCAAAATTTCATTTCAACCAATTTTAATCTCCGTATTGTTCGAAATTATATCCGCATCGTTTCACGTCAGGATCGTCTCGTAAATATAAAAGGGAAAAAGGTTCAAAGATAGAAAAGTACTAAACGAGCGCACAAAAGGAACTTTTTGCGAAGTGCCGTCGCGGGAACGGTGGTGTGTAGTAGGTACGATTCTAGAAAAACAAAAAAAGAAGAGAGAAGCGGACGAAAAGTGGTCGCGCTGTCCGACGTCGGGAGCTGCACAATACACGTCAATTGATAATTCTTTCCCGCGCAATTTAATTTCAATAAAAGACCTCGCAATCCGTACACATCGGATTCATCCAGTATAGCGGTCTTGAGCGGCTGTCTCGTGCCCTGAAACAAACCGATGGATTGAGGCCTTCTTTTCGTTGTTTCGTTTCCACGCTTTTTCCTTTCTGTTGTGTAAATGGGGCGAGGGTGATTACAGTTATAAAAAGTTTTTAGGCTCACGAAACCGAGTTGCCCTCGAAATGTCCCGGGGAAATCCCCCCAACATTGTGGAACCCTCGGCATGTAAATACGATTTGGCGCTTATTAAGTTTGAAAGAAAACGATTTCTTCACGTCTTCTTTTTTCGTAGTGCAAAGAAGAACCTCCCTCCGTTGTAAACTGTATTATGTTAGGAAGCGAGCGATTCCGGAGGAAGTTTTAGGGAATTACTCCGCGCGAAAGCCATAATATACGATCGCGATTTAGTCGAGTTGAGCTCGTCCTTTTTCTTCCAAGGCGAAGTTCGTAGGATCGGTAATTGCGGAAATCGTGATAAATTAATTTGGAGATACTTGGGCAACTTTAGTCTCCTCCTTTTTGACAATATTAATTTTATCATAGTTTTTTTATTTCTTTTTACATATGCAAAATTTATTTACTGGTATCATGTTTATTTTCGTCGGCTTTAACACCTAGTTAATAGAATTTGGCTTCCGTCGGTGAACTATGAAAATCTGGAATTTCCTTCGTATTTTCGATGTAGTTGATTCCTTAAATAGGCCTCGTTTCGGTAAGGAATCGAACCTGACATCTCCCGTTTGGTCCTATTTTGCTGGTATAAAGATTCCCGCATCACATAAGCTTAATTAATTATATAATAATTAATTCAGGACGGCCGTTTCGAGGACACGAATGAAGGACCATTCGTGTCCTCGAATTGACAAAAATTTTCATTGTCGCAAGCTCTATTAACGAGTTCACACGTAATTTCTATTGTTAAAGATTAGCACGGTAGATAAAAGTGTTGATAAAAAAGATGACGAAGGAAATTAAGCAAAATTAATTTTATTTCTGTTCATCGTGAAATTAACTCTACGCGATTAACACACTTCTTCTATACAAAAGCGTTAATAATATTTTAATTCGGTAAATTGTTCCAACGAATATTCCTGGAATTGTTTGTCGAAATATGAATTACGATTTTCCTTGCAAACTATTTCTGGAGGACCAACATCTGAACGTCATCCGAAGTAATTTACGAACTGCATTTAGAGCAGTCGTAAAGCGCAGTTCTTCCAGGACTCAAAGAGTATACCGAACTACAAAACATCAAATGCGCGTATGTACACCGGCCGGCGACCGGTACAATCACTATATTGCGAACATCTTCCCACAAAAATGCGGCTATTCGTGTTAGCGTTCGTGGTGAATTACGTCGGCAAACAGGAACGTGAACGGACTGTAGATAATGTTAATTATTTACGGCCTTTATTTCCTCTCCTCTTCGTCCGTTTCCGTCTTTTTGTTTATGCGTACAGGCGGTCTTCGCGAGAATTGTAAAGAACGGGCTGGGAACCGTTCCCTACTCGCGTATACGGCTCGCTGGTATGATAATGATGATGTCAGATTATTATTCATTTTTGTTACATATGAAAGCTATTTATTTAATATTTCATTTTCTATGTATGTACATATCTACATGAGCACAATCGGCCGGCTTTTATTAATAAATTATGATGTGTAGGTCTAGCATGCATAATGTTCAGTGAAGAATGTGTTCTATTCAAAGACCGTCTTCCAATACTACAAAGGAATTAACAATCGCTATATGAGAAAGATCAAGGATATGTCTTAATAATAAAATAATGTTCGGCCACATTTTTCACATCATAAGCAGCGTAATTTATTTATTTCAGTTCGTGGAACATACCAAGTATAAATATTAATTGAAATAATTCAAACTAACAAAATATAAATTAAATTGCAAAAAGCATCTTTTAAAATGCAAAAATCAATATGATGTGTTCAATGTACTTTGTGAGGATTAACTTCAAGCCAAATTCTATTAAGAATAATATAATCATGGAAAAACCTTCCGCAAAGAACACTTTAATGCGTTTTTTGCTGGTATTTGTGATTGTAAAGCAAAATTAAAAAAAAATTAAATCAAAAAAGCAACTGCAAAAATTACATCATTGCTATGATTTAAATCTACAATGGCTAAATATAAATTAAAGTTTAATTGTAACCTGATTAAAACAAAATTTGTAAGAAAATGTTTTTACACAAATGTCCTATTTGAAATTAAATAAAAACAAATGGCGAATAATCACGTTTACGAATTAAAATTGATAAAGCTCAAACTTTGATGTTACGCAAACACTCTATGTTAACGCGTCACGCACTCAAAACCCGGAATAATTGAAGCTTGAATTAACCGTATAGATATTTTGTATACATAGTAGATACATTCCAACATTATGTAAGGAAAAATATTTTAAATAATCGTATATTTTAAATTTGAATTGACTCAATGGATTATTCAGACTGTCCTCATTTCGGAGGTCAGATAAGTCGTTTTTGTTATGGAATCGAAATGTCTTTTTGGTGGAGGTGCTTGTATGCCCAGCATTACGTACAAAAATCTTGCCTCGTATGCTGTATCATTATCCAAGTAGAATGGAAATTTTTAAAATAAATCGTGTTTGTGAATGAATTATGCCTCCAAGTTACAATAAATATCCGGAGAACGTATAATTAATTCTGAAATAACAATTTAGAGCGAATATTTGAGAATTTTCGAAACAAATTTTCACATCGCATACTCTTGAATTTAATGAGCCAGTTACAAGTACAAGATGCTTTTTGCTGGCGTTCCTTTTAATATTTTTCTCTTTATATAATATTTGTGTATCGGCTTAGAATAACACTCTTAAATTATTTTCTATTATATTACAGGTGATGGTGTCAGGGACAACTACACTGCTGCTATTACTCGCGTTGGTATCATTGGCAGTCGCAGCGATTTGTCCGCAAGGCAAGCAGTTCCTCAATAACGAATTGCAGAAGTGCGTGAACTGCACCGTATGCGACAGCGAGAAGGGCATGGTGGTGCTGACACCGTGCGAGGTCCATAAAGACACCCGCTGCGCTCCCCTCAGCAAGCTCGCCCTGGTCTGGAACAAAGATCATCATGCCGACAACCCCCACCGACACAACCACCAGAAACATCACAGACGCAAGGAGCACAACAGGAACGACCATAATGGCGGTAAAGGGAACCGCAGCGGTGACGGTGAGGATAGGAACATTGCGAACGGTAGTAGCGAGGCGGGGGCGAGTCACGGTGTAAGTGATGGTGTCGTAGACGACGATGGTGGAGCTAGTTCCGGCGGTGGTACCGCTATCGGGGTTACGAACAGTGAAGTACCGTTCTCGAGTATAGAGGCACTCGTGTGGGATTGGCAGGCCATCGCGCTCACACTCGCGGTTTTTTCTTGCATACTGTTTTTTCTAATAATTGCTCTCTACTCTCTGCACCAAGCCAGACAGTGGAGGAGGCTCAAGGAAAATTTCGAAGCCGGTAAGTTCACTTGAGACTCGTTTTTTTTTTCTGCTGAATGTCACGAGGGTTGCTCGATAATTAAAGAAAGGAATTTCATCTAATTAATTCTCGTGGTAATAGTACCACTTTAGTTAATAATATTCCATTTGACTAGGGATCAATCAAACGTCTTTTAATTATACAGCCTTAAAGATTGAAATACCTTTGAGATATGAATGAATTCCGCGTTCAAAATGTTTGTATAATTACTAGACTATTATTGTATCAAAATATTTATAATACAGACAGGGGAAATACCTTATCTTTTTTTATTTTTGAAAAATTTTTGTTATATACAACATTCTTATAAAATATTTTGTTTGACCGAATACCTGTTTCATTAAGATGAAAGTATGTGTCGACTTTTGATTATTTAAACGGTCAGAGTTTAGTATAAAAAGAGATTTTTTGCTGCAGTACGTCATAGAATGCCATTCTAAAAATGAACTCGTTCTAAGATTATCCGGAAAGTAACCACTGAATTAATTTATTATTAAATACTTTTGAACGACACAAGCTAACGCTTTCAGAAAAACCACGTCGATTTTTGCTTTATCGTAAATGTTGGACAAAAGAAAAACGAAATGCATTGTTTCATTAAGTTTTGGCCCTAAATTGTTACATATTTAACGACGATTCCATATACATTTATCGATATTCTTGTACATACCTACATTATTATGATTCCTAAAAATAGAATGTTATTTATAGCAGTTTTTTTTTAATTATAGTGCAACCCTTGTTTGCGTATTCTGTTCCTTTATTTATATACACAAGCCATGCACATAAATTTTAATAATCCAAAGCTTTTCATCTGCATCGACGGCGCTATGAAAGATATTTTTCTGTGTCGTTAACCATAAAAAATAATACTTGGATGTATTTTCTGTGTGTATCTGCTTTTTCCTCTCTTGTTTTTTTTTTAATACGTTCCATTCCTCCTCGTTTTTCATTAACATGCATTAGACGAAGTAGATTAGAGGGAGGGCATTTTTGTTTTTACGGCTTTTTTACAGGGTACGAACGACGGACGAAAAGTATATAAAATTCAGTCCGGAACCATACGAAATTTATTTTATTACGGTACGGAGTTTAAATGTCATTCTGCACAATAGAATGCTGTATATTCTAACGACTTTTATTGATATTTCTTTATTAGAACATGATACGGGTAATAATAGGAATTGAGAAAAAGGTAACGACAACTCGGATCTTCTGCTGTTTGTACTCGAGTGATTACGGACGATGATTCTTTTAATAGGTTATTAAAATTGTACAAGAATTTTTAATAAACAACAGCCTTTAGAAAGGGATGCAGAAATATACATATTGTCCCTAACACTTCTATACAGCTTCGGGCAATAAAACGGAGCACCTTAAACTTTGCAAAAATTTATATAAAAATACACTGGCTGCAATTAAAAATGCGCCAACCCTAAATTGTTGGAGTATTTTGTTATTTCTGAGGGTCAACTCAAAAAACAATGAACCTTCGTCGGACGTGGCCAGATTATTGAACCAAACGAAGGCGGTGTTTCTGGGAAAGCGTAGATTTAATCGTAGTCGTAATTCGACTCTATTACGGTATTGCAAATCAAGGAAAAGCAAGGTTCAGCCGCACTCAGAAGAACCACCCCCTGAGAAGATTTTCTTTTGAACACCGGTCTCAGTCGGCAACAATTCTAGAACAGCAGTGGTGGAACGCTATCGATTGTAGAACAGTTTACGGACGAAGAGTGCATAGCTATCGGCCTTTATTGCAATTACCCTCTATAATATGCCACTGCGTTTTGTGTTTTGACTCAGGGTCAAAACGATGGACCCAAGTTTCATCTCCGGTGACAAGTTGATTGATAATTAAATCTGGTTCTCTCCACTAAGTGCCAAATGTTGTTCACACGTCTCCATTCGCACACGCATTTGGAACGGCGAAAGCAAGCATTCACGGAACCCATTTCGCACCAACTTTTTCATTCCAAGGTATTCGTAGAATTCCAAAACTCGTGGTTTCTGAAACTCCTAATAAAGCTGCTAATTGTCGCTTCTTTAATCTTGCATCCTCCAGTACCCAACACTATTTTTTTTTTCAATAACATCGGAAGTGATCGCGTCCACATGTTGACCTGGACGGGGATCATCGTCCAATCATTCTTGGCCACGCTTAAACGATTTTTACCGGTCGCAAACATCTCTCCTTGTAAATACGTAGCAAATTATTATTGTAGATTTTGGAATATTAAAAAAATGTTTCAAGTTAAATATTTTTCTTTGCGAAGTATAAATTGTGTTATTTTAGTCTGTATTCAAGCGATCTTTAATAATTAGCCAATAATATACCGATTTTTTATACATTTGAATGTAGCAAATGCGGAAAAATCAATGTTTAAATTAGTCGTGTTCAAGAAACCAAATAGACTAACTTTATTCTGAGAACATCGCCTTAATTAACCTTTCTTTTTATAACAATAAATCCTTTAAATTGCGTATAAATTACAATAAATTGCTAGTGTGTGTTAGTTAATTAATCGTCGTAAAGCCATGTTTTACCACTGATTTATTAATTTGTTTACTATCCTCCCAATTTTAGTCTATATATAGTGTGCGAGATCTTCACCAGTATAAATTTCATTGGATAATAAATCTATTTATCTCTAACACTAGGTACCATGATATACATATGTACGGGATCCAATTTGAATAAGTTGTTATATACGTGCGGTAATCAAAGAAGAAGGTCAGTTATTCCTATAACACATAGTCGCTCATTATCTTATTATCGTCCGTCGTGAGTGGTACCAATTGTGGCAAGTACGTTTTAATATTTTTGTTCTTGACGTTGCGTACGTTTAGGTCTAGGTGCGGTGCCGTCCACCATTCATTCTCATAACTTTATTTCCATGTATTCATTAATCATACAACATATTCTATGCACACGCGCTTGAGGTAGTAGGAGTATTGCACGGCGTCTATTGCACGTCTACGAGAATATACAGTTGTTTACTAATAGTGCAGGTCTGAATCAATTTAAATTGTCTGGTGTATAATATTTATTGCAATAAAATATAGAATTAGGAAAACTTCTCGGTTTTCTGCATTTCTAAAATAAAATAAATAATTATAGCAGGGATGGTGGGGTAGTATGGCAAACAATACAAAAGTATCGGCATACTCCGCACCGCACAAATTTAATTGATTAATCTGGGACAGCTGTTTCGAGGATTTGTCGATTCTTATTTTCCTCTTTTAGAATATTTTATAAAATATATCTTCCTATTCAATTTCGTTCTGATTAATATTCCTAATATAGCACAACAAAAATACAATTTTTAATATTGGAAAGATACATTTAACCCTGAGTTTGAACGTCAGCGTAACGTTGATACGTATCCGACAGAAATATATTCTCCGTCAAGATCTAAGCCCGGCGTTAATAATGCCGGGAATCACATATTTATATCATATTTTTAGAAAGTATGAGATTTAAAGAATGCTCCGTAATAAAATTTTATTGGACCTTTAAGTATTAGACCTTTTTTATGAACGAAGTCGGGCGCGAGTTATTAATTTTACTAGCGTAAATATATATAAAAAGCATATTTACGACCGCATCTGTCAACACAGCAGAATACAAAGTTTATTGCCCGCGTGGGATTTATTGTTGTTAATGTTAATTTAGATTAGTAAATGTCTCTTATGCGGTCTAATTCGTTCTGTTTCGATCGAAAGGCGTATCGATTAATATTCATGCGAGCTATAAATAATTTCTAATTGTATAGTCGATTTGAATGTAGATGTCAGTGAAGTATGCGGTAAATCTAGTGTTATATATTTGTATGCAAACGGACAAAGGTCTGGAGCAAATATATTGCAAGGGTACCTTCGCAAATCCACGCCCTGGCCCACCCAACATTAACGCACTTATTACAACCTTTCAGAAATAATTCAATTACCTCTGAAAAAGCATTCTTCAACTGCAAACTGCAGTCTTCACTTCTTCGTCGGAGGGCACTCACGAATTGCAGCTTGTGTAAATCCAGCAGTGTACACGGGCGAATTTTCATGCAAGTAGCGCACGCCTTTACCCAATTTCGTATGTTTTTTCTTCTAATCAATTTGTAATTTGTGCAGAGGTGCTACATAACGTACCTGGTTGATTGTAGCGTTGTTTTTTTTTAAAGACTATGAGACTCTTTCATTCATATCTAAATGATTGTGGAGGATTCGGCGAAAGCCGCGATATTGCGATATTTCTTTCACCTTCAAACGTCGATCGCCTAAGACAAGATCCTCAGTAAGGTCAATTTTGTCGTCCTTCCTGTTTTTGCGTCGTCTTCCACATTGGAAACCGTTTTAACCAATCTTTTAGTACGTGATAATATTTTGCCGCGATACCTGAAGGAATGCCAAGCCGAGAAATTTTAGCGCTTACCTCGTATTTAACTAATATTTGTGTTAGATTGATGGTTTTAAAGAAACCTAAATATCGGTATTTTAATAGCGGTTTAGTAAAGAAAATTGATGGTTTTCAATAGCACCTCCATTACTGCGAGGTCATTAAAGAAACGAAATGTACAAGTGGAGAAACCAGAGAAGATGGGAAGAGAGTATATGCAAATGAAAATGTTGATATCTAAATAAATAAGTACGCCCCGAAAATCATTAATCAAAGATAGATATAAAGGCATATATTTGAAAATCGTTTGTTCGTGCAGTATCTAATTCTCGTAAGAGTTAACGGAGAAATGTATACACTTGCTGTGGGATTCCCTTTTGAAAGTATGCAATAATGGGAAACGTATTCATTGTAAATGCGGTAATACTTTGTAGGAACAACTTCGAACGTATTCGAAGCAATAAAACCAACTCTAATATAACCGGAGGCATATTTCGAAGACAATAAAGTATACCTGCATGCGGTACTTAATGCAACACAGTATATAACTAATATCTCGATACGACTGCACAAACGCATAAAAGCCCGTCGAGTACGCCCGACCGACATGGTATCCGTAATGGTCCGCGCAAAAGGACAGATGGACACGATGATGTCGTAATGGAAACATGCTTACTTGATTTATTTCAGCGAACTTGAAATCTTAATTAGCATCGCCGCTATCTTCGTTTCCCTAGTTCGTTCTTTCTCTACTTGATTTTGTTGTAGATGTACCGGGAATTGCTGAAGTAAAGCATTATCTGTCCGTCCTAAATGTAAATGCGTGTTCTGATTTATTGCCGATATCGTAAGTACGTGTTTATTCTTGCCGTAATTAATTAATTTTTTTAATTTAATCTGTTGCTCAACGTTTTTACCTTTAACCAAGAAGCTATATCAAGAAAGATAGCGAAAAGCCAAGGTTATCGTGATAGTCCAGAGTATATTACTATGGTTGTAAAATTTACACTGAGTCTCGCTGTAGAAAAGTTTCTGCCCGTTCTCACAACTACCATCATTGGCTGGACGTATAATATCCTTCTACCATCCACCCTCCAAAAATAACAGGTTAGAAAAAGGAATTTTGTTCTAGAAATGGAGCTCTCAACCACTACAGGAACCTTTACAGATAACCTCCGATTGCTTAAGAGGAAGTTTTAGACTTAAAAGAAATGTTGGATTTGACTGTTGTTGCTTTGATATTTTGTAATTTTGATTCTTCCCCTACAGTCGTAAATGCGTTTAACAACAATTTGCTCCTCGAGTTATGCCTTCAAGAATTATTTTTAGAACGTGCATTTAAGTTGGTACGGGTCTACTTAGTATAACTGAATTTCAGCGATTGTAAATCTAAAAGCTTAAACAATATCTACTAAATGAATTTTTTTGAATTTCGCTAAATGAATTTTAAAATGGCAATAAATTGTGTCAATTATTAACGGAACATCTTGAAACGTTTTATTAATTATGTCAGCAGAATTTACAACCGGGCTTTTATTAAATTCGGTCCGTTCGAGAGAGCGCAGATGCTATAAATCTAATCGTTGACTGTTTCTTAATAGAAAGCTCCCGTGTCAATGGATGACGTGATGACGGTTTGGCGTTAATAAAAGAAGTAATTATAAATCGGGATGGAAGTTGGGATATTTTCCGCTTAATGAGTTTATCTCCAGCTTCTATAAAGATAGGAAAACGTAAACAATGCCTTCGATAATAAAGTTTTACAACTTATCCCATCTTCATCAAAGATGTTTACAGCCACCACTTAAATTTCTAATTTAATTAGGTAGTGTTTAACCTAAATAATGCACATAACTATTTAATGTATTTATACACAGGCAGCCAAGTAATTTGGTGATTGTAGTAATATATCTAAGGAAGTTATTTAAAGCATAAAGTAAATGCTATGCATGTAGCTAAGCACATCGTTAGAAGGATCAATATTTAAGGTACTTGTAAAAGATGGAAAATATTTGGGATAATTGAGTTAAACGATTATGACTCCTAGTACGTGGTTTAATATTTGGATAATATAGCACGCATGGATAAATAGATATTTTGAGCTAAATCACGTTTAAAATATATTAAAGAAGTTGTTTTTAATAGCGCAAAATACTTGAAAATAATGGAAGTTAACATCTTTTTTTGCCTTTTAATTCTTTTATTATTACTTCCATTCTTACACTCCCCGACAAAAACTTAGACGCGGTAAGATGTTTTATGGGTTTTAAGGATTACAACATTTCTTTGTGAAACTAGCAAGATATCTAATTAAGTTTTTATTCATAAAAGTAAAATAAACTTAAAAATATCTCCTCCAGGAATATATGAACTAAATAATAAATTATTACTGCAATGCTTAAACAATTTCTGCGACAAAAATTTAGACGCTCTGTTACAAATGTGAAACAAAAATAAACAAATGAGTGATCGGTAATGCGTAGATCCTCCATTGTTCTTAATCATTTCCAATAGTCTGTCATTAATAGATTTATATAAATTTAACACATAATTTTCAGGGATATTCTGCCATTCAGTCAAGATTGAAGTTTTCAGTTCCTGTACCGTGAAATATTGACGGCCTCCGCCATAAACGCGACGTGCCAATTCACCCCACATGTTTTCAATAATGTTTAAGTCTGGTGACTGCGCCGGCCACTGTAAAATTTTAATCTTTTTCTCTTTAAACCATTCAGTAATGGTTTTTGCTTTACGAATTGGCGCGTTATCTTGCTGAAAAACAAAATTGCGCAAAATTGGTTTCCAAAACGTAGAAGATTGTCACGCAATAAGTCTTTATACGTCACAGATGTCATTTTGTTTGTGCAAAACACTATCTCACTTTCATCGCGGAATCCAATCGCTGCCCATATCATCACAGAGCCACCCCCTAATTGTCTGGTCATTTTCACTTTTGGTCCCTTTCTCAGATCATGATAATAATGCGAGTACCCATCCGGTCCGTCCAAATTAAAACGTTTCTCATCGGAAAATATATCTTTTTCCCATTGTTTCTTCCAGGATACGTGTTCTTCAGCAAATCCCAACCTCGCTTCTTTGTGTTTCGCCGGAAGTGGCGGTTTTCTCAACATTTTCTTCCGTGATATTACCGGTGACGCCTTTAAAATCCTTTGAACATTACGCACGTGCGTTTGTACCCCCGCGTGTTCTGCAATAACTCTCGCCGACGCAGAAGAATTGGATGCACACCGCAATATCATGCGTTCATCCCGCTCACTTACAGGTTTCGGTCGCCCCTGGCCTTTTGGTTTGCCGTAATTTTCCGGATCTTTTAGGAAATTTTTAACGCAATGATCGCTTCTTCATAACCGACGAGCAATTTCCTTCTTACTAACACCACCCAGGTGCCAGGCTAGAGCTTTACCCTTGCTATCAAGGATAATCGCTTTTTTTCTACCCATATTGCAAACACTTTATAAAATATAATTTCTCGTGGTGAAATGTGTACACTTTACCAGCACAACCACTGCATATAAAGAGAAGTATCAAATTAAAACATTTTTGCTTATATTAATGTAATAAATGCACAGGGTCTAAATTTTTGTATTTACTTCCTCAAAGGGAAAGACAGGTATATTATTATATTTTTAATTCAGACATAAATAATTTTCGAAAGAAAGACTCAAGCTAACTCATATCTTGCCGCTTCTTATTCTGTCTGTTCATAGGTATGGAAGTCGCCATATTTCAGAGCGAAAGTGCATACGCATACCATAAACAAAATAAGAAACCGATAATCCTTTCTAAATTAGCTCCTAAACAGAGGAGAAGGCTAGAAATATGATGATACTCAGAAGGCACGCGCATGACAGGTATAATCCACAACATTAATAAAGCTTTTAATTTAACGGCAGTATACCTTTAAATACAAGAAGTGCACATGCATCATACTTGCTATGCGTCTATTTTTGTATGCTTTGATAAGATGCCTCGCCGGCACATATTATATTATGGGATAATAAAGTTCGCGTACGGTACTTTATGTATGTACGTTGTATTCACGTGTGTATGTTACGATTTTTTGCATCTTTTAATAGAGCCGACCTCTTCGGACATGCTATATACGCGTATACAGGCGGGACGTTAAAGGATTTAAGATTAGTACGGTGAACCGAACTAGCCATAAATTATCATCGTTCTCATATCGGGAAGAAAGAAAAGCGGTTTTCGTACCCCGGTAGGAGAAAAGCTCGTAGAGATACGGACGGACAAGACCGCCGCATGACGCTAACAGTACTAATACCATAGAGACGGTAAAAGTGTTTTCTAATACTGCAATATTTTACGCTCGCAATGACGTCGGTATTATTTATGGCGCCATCTGAGCGCCCATGTATTTTTTACTCGCCCTCGCATCGGAAAGGATTCGCCTTGAAAAGCTTCCTATGTGCAATTGGATTTCAATTGAATAGGCGGAAAAGGGGTAATTTTATTCGCGTTGATTGCGGGGAAAAGGTTGATTAATGTACAAACGGCGAAGTTTTATATTATGGAAAGGATCGTAGAGCATCGCTTCAGAAGTAATACAGATATACCCTTTAGTGGTTGCATATTTGCAGGTTTTGTTTTTTTTTGTATTGTGTTTTTTGTGCTTTGCGTGCGTGTGTAATGCTTTTTTATTTTGTGCTATAGTGATACAAAAAAAAAATAATAAAAGACACTAAAACTGGACTCTTTTTTGCCAGGAACTGTTTGGGCAAAGACACCCCAAGAAAGGTACGTGTGGATATGAAGTGGTGGTGCAGCGCAGCTCTTGACAGCAGCGCAACGATAATGGAATAAAATCCTGGTCTACGAGGCTTTCAGACTCGCACGCGTCATAATCATACCTCTTGTTTGTCTGTTCGCTGCTGGCGAGATTTGAAGAAGCTTTACCCTGTCGTATGTCGAACGAAGATTAGTTTTTTCTATTATACGTTTTTTGGAGTCTGCGTTTTGGGTACCATCGGGACTCAATCATAATATATAACAAAACTTACAAATACACAAGTTACTATACATACATAATAATATATAACGTATTGATTGTATACAATGCGGGTCGTCTATTATTATGACGATCCCTCTTTTTTGTATATAGCTGTATCGTCGTTGTTATCATAAAAGATGATAATTGAGTATTTAAAACAGATTACAAAGATTCTAGTCATTAGTTCATAGATATGTGGATGTATAATGTATATAATATATAACGTCTATAAGTATTGGATACATATTAATAAAAATACACCGAAGTCAAAGAAGGCGTTTGAGTTTTATTTACCTTTCATAAGCCAAGAAAGTTCTCTCAAATAAACACGTTCTCAACTGATTTATACTAATCAACAACGTCGTATTTTACACTGCTCAAGGATACAATAAATTCCTGCTTTGATAGACGTCATCAAGACTAACCGTTTGGTAAACTACTTCAAATATCAGAGCCTATTTTTTTTTTAAATGAAACTTACTTAATTCAACAATTCATTCAAAAACGAATATCGACAATATAAATGCTTTTTTTAAGCTAAACTAGGAACTGTAGTAAGAAATATCTAAAGTAACGACGAGAACATTGATAAAAGTACTGTTATTAAACTACAGACGGGACACAGAAGATAAAGAAACCTTCGTATGTGTATGTGCGGCCATGCTTATGTACATACTTAAGTGGTTATCAAATTAGCCCGGACAAAAGAACTATTTGATGTTGTAGATACCTTCTTGGATTTTTTAAAGTAGTGAACAAGCATTCTTTCACGTTTTACCCTTACTGGATCTTTTAAATTACTTCCTGTATTTATTAACACATTTAAGTGACCAGCTGTGTATGTGTATATGGTTAAATCTGCAAACAGGATAGGTGGTATTCTTTGAAGTGATCTTGAGTAAATAGTGAATTCAATTTTTGTGCCGTATAATTGGTGCTACAAAGTAATTTCGTCGAAATAGCCAAGTTCTGCGAGGGATACGTTCTAAGTTTTTACAAAAATTATAAATAAAAAGAAAATTTTTGATACGAATCTTTTTATTACATTTCAAAATATTCGCCATTAAGAACTACGCAGTTTTGCATGCGGCCGAACAAATTCTCGAAATATCTTTCCCTCTCTGAAGGCGGTATCTCCAAAACATAGTTTTTGGAGGCTTCAACGGGTCCTTGAGGTGATAAAAATCAAATCCACGTATGTTTTGTTGAAATTCAAGAATAAAAATAAGTCGTTAGGCGAATAGGTAAATACGGGCAATGAGACATTAATTCGATCTTTTTCTCATTTAAATAATCAATGGTTGGGCGTACTGTGTAAAAGATGGAATTGTCACGATGAAGAATGATGCGATATTGTCCATTGCTTTTGTTTGTTGTGTACCATTCAGTATTAACTACTCTTCGATCCTCCAAAGCAATGCTTGCGACATGCCCAGTACCACGAAAGAGACAAGCAATCATTTCCGTGGAAACGCCTCGCGAACGAAGAATTTTTGTTGGATTCGCTTCATCTGAGAACAGCTAAACAATTGAGCGTTGCCTAGGTTCCGGCTGATACGTATATATCCAAGTTTCGTCAGCTGTTATGATTTGGAAGCTGATCTGTTAAATTTTTGAGCATTTCCTTCCACCACTTGACTACTCTTTTTTTATTTTTTGATCAAATTAAGCGGAATCTATCGGGAATCGATCTTTTTCGCGCCTAAATATTTATACATAATCGAATGTACTGCAGTCTTCAGTACGTCCAATAATGCCTCTATTTCACGGTAAGTCATATGTCGATCGTTTTCAATCATGTTGCGCACAACATCGATTTTTTTCTGAGCAACAACGGATTTTGGTCGACCTTCAGGGATTCAACTACCGACACGAAATTTAGTCTTTGTTTGTGTGTGTCATATCAACCGCTGGAAAATATTTTATATCACCACAAACAACTCATCCTATGTGTCTTAATGTTTAAATTGATTTGTTAACACTTCTCTGCAAACAAAATATTGCGTACATGTTTATTAATGTTGTTTCACCTTGCCACGTAGCCTAAACGCTGCTTCTTGCACAACTTATTTGGCACAATTGCACCTGTAGACTTCTCTTTGTATTAACAAAGTGAGTGCTTTTCTTGCTCAAACACACGAATTGCATACTAAAACGGGTTTTGGGCACTTTGTAAGGAAATTTTTCTACTTATTTATTTATCAAGCGCAGCAAAGCTTACATTTTTTTTTGCTTCACATGTCTTTTGTACATTCCAACATTTAAATTTTACAGAATACTATTGCGATAAATTCAGCATATTCCCTAGTACGTGGCGCGTTAAAAATAGGATGTATGATGGTCACTTGTTTGCCTGCTGTTTGGCGATAAATAAAAAAGTGCAGACGGTAAAACTTGGAACACCATACGCCATGAAAGTTTAATTTTGTTTCAGTATTCATCCGCTTGTTTACTGGCAAGGTGGACGGCGTTATTCTATTTACATAAATAAACGAAGCAACTTATTGACCTAGTTTGTCCCGCGGTTGCAGTATGTAAAGAAAAAATCTCCGCGAGGTTGGAATTTTCTTTATTCAAATTGTTGATTGTAGGAATGTATTAATTGTCGTACCTGCATTCTGTTGTAATGATATATTGTTAATAAAGCGTTTTAGTTGAAATTGCTGTCTCTATGCTTTTGTTGATATCCCAGCTCAAGCAAATGAATAAAATCCTAAGTTTGAACCTTTTTCAAAATGTTGCCATTTATTTCAAGCAACCGCGTAACAATACAATACAGATAAATTCTTAAGGTTCTCAGAAAATTAATCTCGCCACTAATGATAAAATATAACCATTATTGTGTGGATTTATTAAGAAATACAATTACGCGTGCCCAAACTTAACTTTTCTAACGTTTGAAGTGGACCCAATTTGATAAATCCAAAACATTTTAATCTGTAATCGCAAATCTAGAATTTACCAGTGAAACGTTTATAACAATTCCCCAACATTTTTTCAACGCATAAATATGAAACGGAAACATAAACCAATACGTAACATGTATCATTCCGACGATCTACACGTGAAAAAAAGCGAAGAACGAAGAATTCTAAATATTTGCGAAATCGTACGTTAAAAGGACTAACAATAAAAAATATAGGTACCCTCCCGGTTTTCTAAATACGTTATGTGTTTGTATAATACGAGGTTTGTTTAAAATCCACTAAAAGCTCTAAAAGCAATAATAATGAAAGAAGTGTTTATTTATACGGAATATTTATAAATGTATACTAGGTTGCCCTTGAAAGTTTACAGAGTTTTTGTGGGTGAATACGTTTACGCTGTAATACGTTTATAAACGGAAAGATAGCGATCTCAAACGATTCCTGCTCCTTTTGATTTAGATGTTTATATCGCTAGCGACGTAATCGAATTTAAGATGTTTAATTAACCGCATTGTATATTTTTTTAGAAAGGAAGCTATATTGTGTGCTTTTTTAAGTTTCGAAATTCTTATTTATTTCGTAAGAACATTGGGAAGCTTCAAATGTATACGAGTTAGACTTTTTGGTATTGTTATTTATATCGGAACGTACTGAAAAAGAGTTTAATTAAAATTCCTACATTTCAGAACCATTAATTACCTTTCATTTTCCGTAAAACATTAAAGTAACAGTAAACAGGCATATCTTCCGAAGGTTGACATTTGTTTGCAAATTCTTAAATAATAATATCATCGATGATACACAATCAGATAAACCGATATAAAACAGCTTTGGTAATTATTTGCGTAAGTAAGCATATAATATGATCAAAGTTGTTTGTATTACATTCATGGGGCAATCAGCAGTAATATCTGAGCTATTTGTATCTTTATGCATGCGCACATATACATATATTTATAGAATTACTTAAGAACTATTAAAATATTTGATCTTTTTTCTCAGAGCTGATTCAAACAGACTAATAAATTGAGAAAGTCACGACATCGTATTTACTTCATTTACAGTCAGCCTAATTCTTAAGAAAGAACCCCTTATTTGCACATTCAGAGCGTAATCTGCACTTTTTCATGAGCAGCACAATTCTTCGATAATTCTACGTAATTAACAAAACCATCTAAATAAAAACGAGTTTCATCGCAAAGGATGCCGTTTTTAACGAAAAGTGTTATTCACTCTTTGATTTTCCATCATCCAATTAGCGAATTGTCTCCGTTGCGAATGATCTCGTGGGCGGAGCTCCTGGATGAATTGAACTTTGGGTGGAAGTAAAGGTCTTTAGTGAGAATTCCTTGCAAACTGGCTCTGCTAATGTTCATTTCTTGAGACGATAACATGTTGGTATTTTTGGGCTCTCACTGATATTCTCTTTAACGATTGTGATGTAAGTTACTACATTACATTATTGATCAGCCACGTTGACGCAGCCTTGTAGTGTCTATAGACTCATTTTATTATCACACTAGCTTAAAAATTGCAGAAATTAAAGCATGCATAACCTACGAAGAAAATAAAACAAAAAAAATTTAAGACGCCTTTATTTCTCTGCTTTCGTGTATAACTTTCGGCAGCCAAAACATCAGTAAACTTCACTGAAGTTCATTTTTCTATGGCGCCAGGCAAGAAATCTCTTCCTCGTAAGAACATTTAGATAACCACATAAAATTTTTGATGAAAATTTGCACGTTTGTTAGCTTGCATTGTTGGAGCTGCGTATAACATTATTATTTGCAATTTATATTATTTAATAAAATGGCTATTAAAATATGATCGAATCCGAATAAATAGTAAAATGCCGTTTTTAATCTGTCATGTCCAGCTATCGATAAAGTTGGATAATAAACGGTATTTTTGTTTTTATTATTCGTAAAGTGATTACAACTGATTGATTGTGCATTTCATATTCGAATATTGTAAACCATTTATTCATTAATCAATATTCGCTTTTAAATTTTGGAGATTGTTCCCTTGTCCATATCGTTGTCTCTAGCCACGTAGCCCTCAAATGCAAACATGATTTTCATACGTAACCACAGCTGCTATGTGCAAATCTTCAAAACATAAGTCAAAGTCAAAATAAGACTAAAGATAGGCAATCGTCGCAGAGGCCAACATATTAAAATATGGAAATCACTGGATTGGTATCCCTGTTGAGAGAAGTAAACAAACGAACAGACCGAAAACATTTTAAACAATTTTATTTATACAATTGCTAAAACAGATGGACGCGAGTATAAATATACAACTAAAGTTTACAACATATTTAAAGAAAACTATCCAGAAAAGGTGTCTGCTGTTGATTTTAGCCGATAGTTCGCAAATCAAATTGTAGATTGTAGATTTTCTTTCTATTTCCTGGATTTTCTTATTAACATGATATTTTGAGGTGGCTTCTCATTGCTGATGCGACGACTCTCTCGAAATGCACACGTACAATAAAGATAATTATTAAAATTTTCTGTGGAAGGGTGTATTTGTTAATGGCCTCATAAATTCGTACTCATCGATTCATAATATTCTTATTTGTTGTACAAACATTTTACATCACATGAATCTAGAAGCTGTAGCAATTTTTGCTCTCTTTAAAACGCTTTCTATAATTTTTGCCTACAGCTTGGTCAAAGTATTCGAATTTTCTTCGGTAACTCCGAAGAAATATATACTTTCCCACAAAGAGCTCCAATTTTTTCTTCACTTTTGCTTAGACCTAAGACGCCGCCGCTTTCGACCGTGTTCTGTTGCCGGTACACATTCATTTTCTTTTAGAAAACTACATCCCCTGTTCTAATTTCACGCCGTCTTTTAGACGCATATAACACTTCCATATTTGCTACAAAACATTTAACTTTTATATTAAAAATTAAATCTTTCATCATTCTAAAAAATATTTGTGTTTCGTTTAAATATGGAATAAATTTTAATTTTGGTTATTTATAAAAATTCGTTATTCAATTGTTTTTTTATTAACTGCATATTAACTAGCAGAAAAAAAAATACAATTACGTAGATAATAACGAAGATAGAAATAGTGGTCCTTAATTTGAATCGGTCTGTATAGTTTTACAAATATTTATTTACACATGGACTTACAATTGGTACTTAAGTATTGAGCGCGTGGGAAAGTTGGATACAAACGCTTAAGAATATACGGTCGCCTTCGACACTAACAGTATCAATAGCCATTGAAAATAAATGTTACCACCCAAAGGTTAAACAATGAAGCTGATCCGTGGGCCGTTGCATTGGGATATATAATAGGTAGTACGGTCTTGCTGTGACACGACAGGCACTTGGACGCAGAGCTCAGCTTAATTGAAGTATTAATTGTCCGCTGTATTCGTTACCCACGGCGCAGAACGTCAACTGTTATTGACCGGCTTAGAAACGTAATCATCTGCTTAACATCGTGTGTCCTAAGATTCGATGGTCTGCTTGCGAGCTAAGCAAATATCGATTTAAAGAGAAATGTTATCCTTGTTGGTATTAAAAGCTCCAAGTGAAATATTGGTTATGCCATACAATCCATAGGTTTAAGCCAATGGTAAACGATAAATATTTTATTTAGTATTAGCACATCAAATCAACAAGAAAATAATTCAACTTTTATACTACCTATACGTCCCCCATAGCTTGGACTGCAGGAAGTACTATTTTGAGAAGAAGGAAAGGAAATTTCAAGAAATAACGGAAACAATAATTTTGTACATTTTCCAGCTTTTTCTACGTATACTTCCTTTCCTGCTTCCTATTTATACATTTAGTACAGCATAATTTAAAATACAAAGATGCTGGTAGAAAAGGTTTGTACTTCTTTTACGGAATAGAGTTAATTGAAATCATGTTTGGCGATAATTTAAAGTAAATAAGTCTTCAAGGGACAAATAGTACTTGAGTCTTGAACTCGAAGTTATTTTCACTTACGTAACATAATTGGAAACACTCTTGATATGTATCTCAAGTGAATTGAAATTGGAACATTGTGTTTTCATTTAAAGCTCTAAAGTTGAAGATGATTTCCGGTTAAATCGGAAGATCGAAATACCGATATTTCGATTTCATTCTACATAATCGGTTACCTACATATTGCTGCAGATATAAACGTTTACCAATCATTCGATTGATTACATTCAATTTTTACCTGAACATGAAGAGAAAATAGCAGGAACGAGCTTAAATCCTGAGGTTCTTACATCTTTACCAGCTGTAAGCAATTCAGACTTATACATGAATATATTAATACATATTCCTAAATGCATCGTCATTAAAGGCGACCTTGTTCTACAATCTCGTCGCGCTGGTGATCTCGATTAGAATGATAAAAGCGTTTCTAGCCTAGGACATCGTTTAAATTATTTACGACGCCGAGTCGTTTCGTCCTCCTAATATACCTCGCGTGCATAATTTGACCGGCGAATTAATTATTTATTGCTATTTTTTCATTGCGTAACTTCCTGTCTACTGCATACATGTGCGTGGCCAATGTTTCTTCATCGATTGCTTCGCTCTTCGCTATTTAATATAGCCGTTCGTAATAAAGTTACTTGATAAAATTGGCACGCACTATAGACATTCGACCTGCATTTCGTTATAAATACGTACGCTGTACCTGCGTTTTCGTTCTTCTTTACGAGACGACAAAATAGCAGAGCGGTGAGAACAATGAAGTAATTCCACGGCGGACCTCGTAAAATGTTTAATTAACTCGGTTTGCGATTGCAATAGCAAAGCGAAGAAAGAAGGTAAATTAATGAGTTTTCACGCCGTTCAACCGTGTGGCAGCCGAGCAAATTTGCATCGCTATGTACGGTATCTGAGGGACGAGTCGCAAATAATAAAATAGGTGCTCCTGCAATTGGCGTGTCGAAATAGCATCGTAATATGAACGTTACGATGTCATTAATGAATTATATTTATAGTTCCTGTATGATGATGTAGAGCTTCATTGAAATAAAATGCTATTGGATAGCCGCCGACGGTTCTCCATGTGCCATAATCAAGAATATTTGATGATTTCAATTGGGGACCAATCAAGAGCTTAAAGCTGTGTATACAGGACAACAATAAAAAATACATGTCTGGCAAATACTTCAAATATCTACTTTCCATCAAAATTAGAACTTGCCAGTGTTGCAATTTCCTTAGCCGACAGCTTGAATCTTACAATACAAAAAAATATTGTTTACATAATTGCCATTAGAATAAATACAGAATATCAGCTTTCGACGTTTGGCAACTTTCATAATTTACAAAAAAAAAATAGATTTGAGATTATTTGTGTAAGGTTAAAAAAGCGCTGAAGAACGAGATATTTTCGTACCGATACCGTTTCCGAAACGGTAAACTTTACGCAAGCAAGAATGATTAAAAGACAATCAGTAAATATCACATCTTAACTATTTGAAATGATGTCTTTCAAGCATTCCCTATGAATTATTTATCGATATTTATTTAATTTGCGTACGGAAAGTTCCTTGACGCAGTGTTTGATTTATCGACGGTGCTTTAGTATCCAGTGATTTTCCAATGCAACGGTTGTAAAAAATTACATTGCAAACTAGCTTTTTTGGCGCTCGTAAGTTCGTGTTTCTAATATTAGGCGTAATTAAATTTCGAAGTTTTGCGAGGAAGTATATAAAAAATGTATGATTTATCGTTTTTTTAGTATTTCAATTAGTGAGCGTAACGTATTAAACGAAATAATTCAGAATTTATGTAATTTCCAATTTTGTGCCCTTATTGATAGGAATGGATGCGGATGAAGAGAGGCATTTATTGTCGTTGATGAACCTGGAAACTGCTTAAAACATTTTCTTTTGCACTGGCCACAAATTTATTTAAGATTTTAAAACAACTACTAGTTACGATATGATAATTTTGCAATGGGAGAACAGAACACAACAGCAGTTAATTTGCGGTTTCGTCACTACCGTCGTTGGCTAGACTTATATTATCCTTCTACCACCCAATAGGCCAAAGATTTTGATTTTTATGATTTGCTTTGCTGCGAAATATTGTCTTCTTAGCACTAGCGGTGGTTCTTGCGCTTCAATATGCAACACATTACTAACTGGGGTGGAAGCCATTGCTCCCACACAAACTCGTAAAGTTTTGTTTTGAAGCACTTCTACTCGCTTGATTAATCTGTTGCCTGCTGAACAGTGTAATGTGCACCCACAATCAATATTAGCTCTAATATAGTCCCGATAAATTTTTACAGCATTGCAAGAATCTGCTCCCCATTTAACTTAACGAAGATAATTCGAAGCCATTAGATGTTAAGCATTTAATCACGAATCCGATAGCTTCTTTAATAGTGTTTTGAACACGTTCTAGAGTTGCATTTTTAAATAATGCGAAGACAAGGTAATTTTCAAGCGCAATGCAAAATTCTTTGACTAACAGGCGCCTGTTGTTGCTTTTTATTTACAACTTCGCAGATTTAAATTACCCTTGCATTTTTTTTACGAGATATTCGTTTGTAGTCACCCTGCAGCGGCGTTCTTTAAACGGGTTCGACTTACACTTACGTTATTGCTCATTCACGAAAAAAAAAGGCAAAAGAACTTCCCAACGTGGTAACACGATAATATGAAACATAATACCTTTCTCGATTCTCGTTTCGGATGCTCAACGCCTAGTGCGTTTGCTTTTTTGCACAGAGCACAATTTATAAGAAGAAGCGTGCACCTCTTCGTGTTAATATGTTCTTTTGAAAATATAAGAAAAAGCTTCAAAAAAGTCGCGAAAAAGAAACCAATTCAAAGTGAATAGCTTAATTCCGGATACTCTTGGAGATCCTTGTATTTGATTCTGCTGGATATATGCTTAGTTAAGATATGAAATAGTGTTAATTCTTCTTTATATAACGTAATATATACGTTTGAAGTGGAATGTGACAAATTGAGATATTGTCGCGGTATGTACAACTTTGAGGGCGGTGACCGTCTGGATTTTTACATCCGTACCTCGTTAATCATTTACCTTTTAAATATATGGTACTTATACATCGCTATATAAATATATTTTTGAAGCTGGTTATTTATGGCGGCATTAAACAAAGATAAATACCATTGCCCGTTTGCGCCGCAGCGTGCGGAGGTTAATTTAGATTTATTACCGGAGGGGCTCTTACATCGATTATATCGCAATTAGATTTAATAATTGGTTTACGATGGTTTCCATTACATTTTAAGGATGAACATCTTTCGCTTTCTTGTAATAATAATAATGATAATAATGGTAATGTAGGTGTAAGTGGTCCGAAGATCTTCATCATCGAAATGAAATTTTACACATCCTCGTCTAGTCGCTAAATAGAAAACAGAAAATTAGGCAGCGCATGACGTTATAATTTATTTGACAACGTTACTTCTACTCCCACATAGATCTTTAAATCATGTCATAGTACCCACTTAAATAACGTACTTCTAATGAGTTGCACACATTTCTACCGACAATGAGAAGTTACATTTATCACACCTAGTTTAATACTTGGCGCCGAAGTAACTTAAGTATGTTGAAGTAAATTTCCGTGGTGCTATATCTAGACTGATAATATTTAATATTTAATAATTTACTTACTACTACCGGATAAGGTGCTTAAGATACTGCCGAATCTTCTTATCAACCTTTCATCCCATCCAGAGTTATTGTTGCGACTGCTGACGGATACTCAAAGAATTTTCGAGCTGTTTTACCCTTATTCGAGTTGCTCTGACATTGTTTCGGTTGGTCGACAACCAGTTCCACTTCTATATAAAAAGACAAAGTAATCTTTCTTTTTTCTAATTTAAGAGGCTTCTCGTTTTCCTGCTTGTATCTAGCTTTACTGCAATATGCAGTAAATACTTGAAGCACCTTTCTAGAATATCCGTCAAATTGTTCATGTTTTTGGGCGAAGCTTTGCAGACATTACATCTTTGCGAAAATGACACGTTTTTCCGCCCATCATTGTGCATGTAAGTCTATGTTTACTAATTACTTCTCGTCCCGATATAAAAACTTTTGTTGGCCTTGTTTCAGCTGTTTCTTTTCCCTTATTGCATCGTTAGCTTCTTTCGCCAACTGGAACTCTCCAGGTCGATAAAGAAATAAACAAAATTATAATTTTTTTCTATTCTCGGATATCTTGCATATTTACATAGTTTACTTGTCTAATTTCGTTGAGAAAACTGGATTAATAAAAGAAAGGTAAGTAAAGCGAATTGTTGTGAGATTATTTTCACTCCGCGGTAAATATTGTACTTCATGTAAGAAGATATGATACAACGCGCAGCGCTTCGAGAAATACACTTCTGTCATTTACTTCCTGAAGTTAACAAGGTTGCAGCGCGTGGAAACGTGAGCATTTTCATAAAATATGTTTTTCTGAATCGTGTAAAGATACAAGGTAAGGCTATAACATAAATATAAGTAAGCACTCGCTTAATGCATACAAATAATGTAATTTGTTCTTTGTACTATTATATACACTTGAATATTTATACACACATATTATTATTATTAAAAGAAAACTAATAAATAATTATTCGTATTTTATATATGAAAGCCTTATATGTATTACGTATATTGTTGCTAAGAAGGTTTAGATTGTTTATACTAATTCATTGTATTAATGTAACACATCAGATTGAACCACCGTAAAATAGTCGAATGCATTGTTTATTTACTCCACTTATACACTTATGGTTCATTTACCAAAAACTTGATGTACATATGTTAGTTGTACCTACTTATTTATGAGACATGTACACTGCTTTTCAGAGAAGTTCGGTCGGTTGGTAAAAAACATGAAAAGGTTACAGAAACAAAGGAAACTAAAAACAAAATGCAATTTTATTGTATGTACAGGTAAAAAAGACAAAAATAAATAAATAAAAAGTTATTCTGGCCTAATATAATATACTGAACATTATTATTTTTTTTTCATCGATAAAACCTCCTTTGCTGTTAATCACCGCTCGAACTATTCTAGGCATTCTTTCGATAAGTTTTGTTAAAACGGATTGTGGAATATTAATCCATTCATGTTGCAGAATATTCCGTAAATGTTCTTGTGAAGTTGGGCATATTTTTCGGATCCTCCTGTCCAGTTCATCCCACAACAACCCTATAGGGTTCAAATCCGGGCTTTGTGGGGGCCATGTCATTACTTTCAGGGTGTGCTGTTCTTCTTGATCCTTTAGATAGTTCTTACATACTAACGCAGTGTGTTTTGGGTCGTTGTCATGCATGAATGTAAATTTACGGCCTATTATACGCAATCCTGATGGCACTGCATGATTCTGGAGTATTGCAAAATAATTTTCCTTGCTACACCCTTGCTTCACTGTAGGCACAATGCAGTTCGGGATCACTTTTCAGTTTTAGATCATAAACTCGTCGATTTTGCCCAAAAGCCTCAAACTTTGACTCGTCACTCCAAAGCACGTGTTTCCAATCATCTAGATGAGAACGGGCCCACTGTAGCCGTTTGTTGCTCTGTTCCCCCGACGTAATAAGGGTTTTCGAATGGCAATGCGTCCATGAAGGTCCGCTTGTTGAAGTCGATGTTTCACCGTACTCGCCGAAACTTGTTCTTCACGGCGCGATTGACTTCGGCTGCTATTTGTGGCTCTGTTAATTTTCTATTGCGTTTGCTTAATAATACAATTCTCAAACCTTCAGCTTTTGTTATTTTCCTAGATGCTCCAGGACGAACACGATTTTCTATAGTTCCAGTTGTCCGATATCGCTTTATGATGTCATTTACTGTTGAACTTCTCATATTTATTTTTTGAGCAATTTGTCGCCCCGAATATCCTTCTTCAAATAGCGTCATAATGCGTGAACGTTTTTCTACACCGGTAGGCTTGCCACGTGCCATTTTGAAGTAAATTTTCTTAAAACTTTCGCGCAAAAACGACAGATGCACACCAACACACGTTCAACAGCAAATTTATATCTTTACGCCTGTGATAAATAAACAAGAATGATACTGCGGTATATTTCCTAAATGTATTGTTCGTTAATAATCCCCAAACGACCCGTTTCCAAAGATCGGTACTTCCCAGGAATTCTTGGAATGATAATAAAAGGGACTTAATTGTGGTTGTCGCAATATTTCTACTTTACATAATAGTTTATTGCTTTAATCCCTTAGAAAAGAATGTATGCTTAATATTTTTCTAATTTTATGCATTAATAATTGTATACAGTGTGATATAATAGATTTTTATTGTATGACCGAACTTCACTGAACGGCAGTGTACGTATTGTTCTTGAAAGCAAATTATTTAAAGCTCATACATTGAAACATAATACTGCACGCATGATAGACTCGTAGGAAGAATCAGTGTACGAAACGAGGCAACCAGACCGCAACATGCATATCTGCGAACACATTTGTTTCTTATTTTGCCGCTTATCCCTTCCTGGCGTATTTGAAGACCCGAAACAGCTGTGCTATCCAACATTGTAACTTCAAATCTGAATCTGGTTTAAGGTCATACACTGTCAGTTTTCATGTTACTCTTGTCCACGCTTGTTTTGTGAACAAAAACAAGACCACATGACCGCGCGCAATGCATACGACTCGTTGTATGCGTTGTATGTACACGCAGCATCTTTCCATCGCACAAGGATAAAGTGCACTTCATTTATGATTAAATATTCGCGATAAATTATGTTGGGCACGGACGCATCTTCTTGTTGCGTAGATTCATCAAGATGTGTTTGTCTTATTAGCTGTTCGCTTCTCTGTAATGATGTACCTTATCTTGTGCGTTCGTGCTGATGCAGTGCGACATTGAAACTTATTTAGTTATGAATAGCATGTTCAGAGCGGCCCTGTAATACATACGTGAACTGTGGTGGAAAATGTAATGTGGTTCGGTACTCATTTACGAAGTGTAGCTGTAGACGAAAACAATAAACTCATGTAATTTTCTTTTATTTCATTGCTACTTAGATCAAATAGAGAGCAGAGGTTTCAGCTTGTTCTGTGAGGAATAGGACAAGGCAATATCTCGGAAACGAATGAAGATCTTAATAAATAATAAATGTATCCTCGCTAGGTGGCGTTACCCAACTTAATCTTTTTTAATGGAATACCTTAGCTTTCATCCGATTTTTGACATCGGCAACGCATTCGTGGTGTGGTTGGTCACGCGTGGTAGATCTTAAAAATATCCTCCAAAATAAAAAAGGGGATTTGGCGGTAGAAATTGCTTTCCTGCGTAAAATTTCTTAACTTTAGTTATAACTGGGTACTATCTTAGTGACAAAAATAAAGTATTGGTTTTTAAGCATCGCAAAATGTAATTGTTTTCTTTGGTGCTGATTTTCACATGTGCACCAAGCTGAACATTATCACAGATCTCACAGAATGTTTCTACATCATACCTCCGCTTAATATGAAAAAATGTCTTCAAACATGCTTATTCTTGCCTCTTACTTCTTCTCATGTATAACACTTTTCTACAGTATTATTGTCATTCTACGTAGTACTTATCTGTTTTATAAAATCTTTATTATTTTTAATAACAATAACTAAAATGTGAAACTGCATAACATAATTGGTTACATTTTTCTTAGCAATAAGTATCCATGGCAGCGTATGGAAAACGTTAAGGCTTGTATATTTACGTTGTGCAGATAAAAAGAAATATTCAGTTGCTATCACATATTTCTGCTGCTCAGCAATACATTATCGTAAACCGAGGATTATATCTATCCATCTCGATTAAGTTTCTAATTGACATTCCTGAAATAGCGCTTGTGTATCTCCGAAACGCAGCGAATAAACAACATTTGTTTAATACAGTTCTGTCGTTACCACATCACTCGCAAATCAAATGCGATCTTGAAAAACAAGGTTGTAGTGTGGTAAGACTGTTTAAAAGAGAATCCAAGACTGAATTTAATTTCTTTCAAACGAAAAAAATTTTTGCTTTTGTCGTTAGCCCAAGTTAACAATTTTATGGCATGATCTTGTTGTTTGTTTATTTTTAACACCAGTAAACATTGATAAATAGTTGATTTGTAGTTCAGTTCAAATGTGAACAACAGAAATCAAATTAATTCGCAAAGCATGAAATCAAGTGATTCACGAAGATGTGGTTGTGGGGAGAAGACGAATTTCTACAGATAATACAGCATCTATTTCCGTCAATATTTTTTATGAATTGCTTCTTGCGTTAATATACTTGAAAGAATTACCCAATTAAAACAATATGGAAGAGCATAAAATGCATTCATGTTTTCACATACAAATTAAACGTAATCGTTTTCATCAAGGACAATCGTATGCTACCTATTCAGGTATGTAAAATATTACCACTTCATTACCTAAACCAACGCTGGATGAAAAGCATGCATTTACAATTTCATTCATTACACGTCATTGACCAATACCGCAAATTTAATTATCTCACGCTCAAATTCCAATTGAGTAAATTTATCGGAGTCATTGGCGGGAGTATTATTCACCGGCGCAAGGTAATTCCCGCTATTCAACCGTACTCTTCTGAATGAATCGTTATAGCGATGAATGGTGGCAGGTTTTATTGGCGTAGGAAGCGGTGAAGTACATCGCCATTGGCAATCGCCGGGATTATCTTTGCGAGCATATTATTTGACGCTTGTTATTTAAGGAATATGGAAAGGGCAGATAGGCTAAAAATAAGCATCGTACGTTATCCTTCTTCCGAGTTTATTTTCTTTACTCTCCAACTCCTTTCAAACTTCTATGATTGATCAAAAATCAAAAATATATTTTAAATTAAAGAGAAAACCATTGACTCGTACCGCTATAGATTCACGATCCTTTTGGACAACGAATTGGGAACGCGGTAAGTACCTTATTTAGTTGTGGGGAGAATATTGGATTCAAGAAAACAAGTGTGGGAGGAGAATTGGAATTTTTCGATGAAAAGGACACTGCAAAAATTTGAGAAAGTTGCCATTTTGAGTGATTCATTGAAAATGTACCTTCATTGTTGTTTCAATCAATATCAACCAGGTTACATCGATGTAATGAATTTTCTGAACTGGTTCGGTATTACATCAAATAGTTTATTTCAGTTGCTTGTGAATAACAAATATTTGTAGTTAAAACAATGTTTTATGTTTATTAATAAAGAAACAAAACAAACTCATGTGTAAAGGTAAAAATACTTTTATAGTAATACATATAATACAATCGTTAAAACAGCGTTTGGTCACAAGTTAGCGGCGTTTCTTTGGCTCTCATCAGTGTACGGCACTGCAGATCAACCTACGCGGGTAGACCTACTTTGCTCCTACTATCTCAACAGATGCCAAGAGGAAATTCAAGAGATATCTATTGGCACAACAAAAAACGTCAATTCGGTATGATGTTTGGCGCTAACTAAGACAATAAGTTGCTCCACGTGTAAATTGGACACTGACGTATGAAATGTTTCTAAGCATCAAAATATGTAAGCGTCAGCGACAGTGAGAGGTGACGATTTCCTCGTGTATTTCCGTTGCATAGTAGCATGTACACATTATGCAAGGAAAATACACGAGGAGATCGAATGGGCCATCCGCTTCGTTATCACGCAACGATGCTAGTAAGGAATAACTTAATACTATATTTCATCCTCTGTTGAAGTTTTCTCGCATTAGAAATTACTGATTTATTTTAATTTAGCATCTGCGAAACGAGTAACCCTCACCCTTCTAAAAATAAATTTTACTGTTATCTCCTTGTTATGTTTTCGAGGTGTTTGGCACAAAAGGAACAAAAGGAACCCAATTCAGTTACGGAAGCGAAGTATCTGTTCTTTCTTCTCTAATATGTAGCATTAAATTACAAGAAGCGAAACATGAAAGTATTTTCCCAATAAATACCAATGAACGTTGTTTACATAATCTCGTCTCTGATCTTTGAGGCAATATAGCAGTAGGTATAAATTCGCCGCCTTTGATAGCACGCAAAGCAATCCGGAATTCACATCAGTGTTATAAATGTGATGAAATCTAGGTTTTTAATTATTGTTTTTACAAACAATAATATTAATGAAAAGTAACTTGTATTGCCTTTACTTCGATTCTTTTATATACGAGGAAAACAGATAAAAAATATTCATTAATTGAAGAATTTCCGACAAGAAAGTGCTAAATGGAACGATTTCACTTCCTTTGATCGAGCAACACATCTCGCACATAGAAACAGGATAAAAAGATCTGAATCATGATTCAAATCGGTGTTAATTAGATTCTTTTAAAAAAACGGCAGAAAAGCGGATATCATTCACTTTTGACGCGTCTAAAAATAATTTTCTTTCTCCCCGTCGAAATCAACGGAGCGTAGGAGCAACATCTCGTTCTTTTTTAGCGCAGGAAACCTTTTCAATTCCTCCTTTTATCTCCCAGAATACCTCCGTGGAAGGCAAAGCGCTTTCAGGTATGCACATATAAATTTGACGCTCATCTTACTGCTAAGTGTTTGAATATTTAGAGGTTTGTTTTATGTGCGCGTATACGTATCTGTTCTTCGAATAAAAATCTCAAAGATTCCTTTGATGTCGGATAATCCTTCTTTTGAGATTTGAGCGTAAATTTCTAACACTAACAATAAGTATAATAAATTCCAAATTATAAGATATCAATATTTGCTAAAAGTAGTTTGAATAACATCCTTTATTGCGTTGTAAATTTAAAGAGAATATTGTGAGAAAAATGTCCTTTTTTATTGCAATGCCTTGAATAACTTCAACGTTATTTAATTAAGAATATAAACGAGTTAACATATGAGGCCGAAGGTGTCTGAGTTCTATAGACTCATTTGAATTTTATCTATGCGTTTGTGTCTCGTTTAGAGATAGAAATCAAATCAGACGTACAAAACCGCCAGACATAATGTTAGAGGTATAATAATACCGTAATTCCTTTTATGGTACCGTTCGTCGCTTCAACTCAAACATACTGATGACAGTAACAAACCACAAAACACGATGTTTAAATTAATTAAGCTTCATTCACATATTATTGCATCGCTTAGTGTTGTTGATTGAATACAATTACCACGTATCGTTTTTCATTCAAGTTTATTACTTAATAAATCAACTCTACGTTGGATACAACTTACAATGAAAGCTTACTTACGTTGAGTAATAAATAATTGTAAAGGTTTTTTTTTTTTTTGTCAAATGCAAGGTAATTTACTGTTATCACGATGAAAATTAAGAATATGTGAAAGTCGCAAATATCGCAAATGTTTACAACTGTTTCCGAGGATATTATGACTGCAAGCAACTGTAATTGAGAAATAACTGTTCCTCTTGTGTAGTTACAGTCCTTTTACTGTGTTAAGTCTTTAAACATCTGAAGGCTGCACAATTGATGTTATTTTCTTTCGAATTGTGAAGATTTTGACTTTTTTGCTGTTTCTAAATTTTCGGACAACGTCTACTCCAAGAATTCATTAACTAGACACTTTCAGCTCCAGTATTTGGCAAGAACATATCCGTAATTTTTATAATTTTTAACCAATACTGATGTTTAGACTTGAGCGAAATTAATGAGATAGGGAGTTGTCTCCCCAAACTATTTTAGTAGCTGCTACCATTTAATAGTAATAGAACAGTTACAAAATTATCAAAAGTGTTTTTTAAACCTTCCCAAAAGTTTAAAAGATATTAATGCAAATAGCGTCCTTTCTGGAAGGAAAAAAACGACCATTAACCAAATAATAACTGGGAATGCAACAATGGTTGTATATCACGAATTAAATATTATAAAATTAAAACAAATATATTGTTTAACTGCTGAACTATGAGGAGGGATATATTTAAGGTGAATTCTGCAGAAAGTCCAAAAGAGGTAGGTAAAGGTAATTGGTAAAGATTTCAAATCAGCAAAATACAAGAATCAATTTTTTATCCTCAATTAGCGTTTTATTGTATTATATTAGTACTGATATATAGGGTGAGTCGGAAGGGGCAGACCAACCTCCAGGAACGTAAAAGGACTCGTATGTTCTTTTCTGATTTTCATTTGTTTTCAAGTTCATTTTAACTAGCGTCCCTGTAAATGGTGCAAGTTTTCCCTTGTTTTTGGATTAAAACATCTTAAATAAAATAACAATATCCCTTCATTGACCACCCCATGTAATACAAAAAGTCAAGCACGTTCCGCACTAAGATCTGAATCCTTTCGAGACTCAAAATAATTTCATTTCATTTTGTTGTTGTGATACATGCCTTCTTTAAAATCAATTTTAATTGTGATTTTTTTTTAATTTTTTAATTTTCTTTACTCCGACTAGCAAATTTGCAAATTACAAGAAAATTATAGAACCGTAAGCGATAATATTCATATGCGGCGATAATATATGCGAATCACCGTAGGCGAAAATCGGTACTAAAAACTATACAATGTCCTTTGCAATGAAACAGGAGACAGAAAAATCCGTGTATTTATATCCATTGGTTGTCTAATAAATGTTTCTCCATCCTACGTAATGTAGTGTATGTTGTGCATATCGTTGTGCAAACCATATATGTACTAACTCGCATTTACAACGTACTGAAAATTCTTCGCCTGCGAGAATTTCAGCTTTCTGCATAATCAAGCGATGTATTCTTATATAGCGCAGATGCAAATAAATTGACGCCTTTCGGGTATCAGGAAAATATATGAACAGGTCATAAAGTCGGTGATTTAATATGAACTTGTAGTAGATGCATTCTAAGGACATTCGAAAGGAAGAAAGAGAAAGGTCTGTGGTTTCTTGTATATGCCGTATGAAACTATATGCTTTATTTTCTGACGCTTCTGATGGCAATAATAATAATAATAATAATAATTTATTAATGCGTAATTGTGATAATCCACGACAATTAGACCAATAAATTTGCAAGACTTCACTTCTGGGTATCTTGCTTATGTATACAAGGAGATACCATTTGCAAAGGTTCTCCAGTTACAGTTCTTAGATAAGACTGAATAAATTGGTAACAATCAGAGATTGCTCGGCATTTGATAAAATGCATTGCTGATTGTTGCTTGCTTTAGAAATATCACAGTGTTAAGTGTATTTATCCACTACATTGGATCAATGAACCCTAATCCAGCAAAAAGCCATAAACGAAGTCTTTATTCACTTGCAGATTATTTGGAAGACGGAAGACTTTTCGCTATCAACATACTTTGTAAATACGCAGAGATCATCCATAAGCATCGGTTTACGTTAAACAAGACAGGCAGTCTTTGGCGGCTTTGAATTACTTATTTTTCATCTGCATAACAAGCTTTGCCTTCCTACTGCGCATACAAATTCCAAACCATCTGAGAATGCATTTGTTGCAACTATTTACGTGCAAGTGCATACTACATATGTGCATTATGTACATAGATAATATGCAGTGAAGAAGAAATAACGTATGTAATGTAATGCTTTATGAATCTGTATTTTTATCCCATAACTATGTTTAAAGGTCGATGGTAATTTTACGACTTCATCGCTATTGTATATTGAATTAGCTATCAAACCTTTTACATTCATATTTTAACCATTTTTCGTCGTAACTTAAACGAATCTCGCCGTTTATTTAACAGTTTATCACCAATTTTGATATGTTGTAAAAGGTTCAATTTCTTCGACGTTTTGTTAAAATTTATGTAAGAAAGAGATTTCCTCAAAATAAATCAATAAGATCCACCCTGGTTACACTTGAGGTTTTTAAGAAAAAGCAATGTTTAGAAATGTTGAGGAAAAAGGCTTTAGATTTGGATTATTTCTCATATTAACAATCCCAAACAAAAGCAATTTATAGGAGTCACAGCCACCTGTTGTTAGGCTTCTAGATGTAGGTTCATGAAAAATACTCGCTTTCAAAAGAAATTCTAGGAAGAGCCCCCGCCACTTCCGACCAGACCGGAAGTAACCTGGCATTCAAAATTATTCCAAAAGGCCACAACATCGTGTTTTATAAGCCTTCCACAATTCAAATTTTTATCTGTTGTAATAAACAAGTTAGAGTGCATCTACTTCCTGTTGTCACCTTGTATGTGCATAAATTTCATCCTTAGTAGAAATGTCTTTCGGGTGGTGTCGTGTAGTTAATATTTTACTTGACGTTTCGCTGACCATCCTGTCAGCTTCTTCAGAAGATTTCTAAAGACTTTAGAAGTAGACTTTAGACAGTCTTTAGAAATCTTCTGAAGAAGCTGACAGCATGGTCAGCGAAACGTCAAGTAAAATATTAACTACATGACATCACTCGAAAGACATTTCTACTATGGATTACGGTCGTGAAAGCCTACACTCAAATTTCATCCTGTTTAAGTTGGCTATCATTAAGTGTTGGTTATACTTTAACATTGAACTTGGACCAACTTTTCGACTAAACAACTATTTAAATATTTTTCGTGTGTACACTTATTCCAAAAATTATCATTTCTATTTCATACGTTGGAAACTTGAAAGCACATTCTAAATAACCATGTTAATTAAAAATAAAAGTGTTATTTCTATGCAAAGCCTTAGTAACCCATTTTTTCATTTAGAAGCGCGCTGCTAAATAAACACATCAATTTCGGATAGACTATATCGGGTTTTATTTAGTGGTTGTATATTTACAAGCGTGACAAGGTTTTTTTTGTTTTCCCGAAACGTATATATGCGTCAGCCTTGTGTGGCCCCGACTTTAGGAAATAGACCGGCTTCGAATTCGGAGACCACACAAAATGAAATAAATCTCACCGTGAAAGTTTTAAATCTCGTGTAATTCGGCGGAACTTTCGAGTTTGTGTTATGTACCGCCATTTTATTCTATCCGTCGTCCATTTCGAAAAAGTTTACGCGTTTGTTTATCGCCGTTTCCGGTTTTCGCCGAATCATTTTTTCGGTACGATATAAACCATGTATACAATTAATTTGATCTAATTCGGTCAGCTTGTGTACTTATAATAAACATGTATGCATACAACATGAGCTACAATCGTTACTTTTTGTGTTTCTGGAAAGCACAGTAGACATGTTGTTTCTGGTTACAGAGGAGCGGAATTTTAATTTTAGGCAATAGTAAAATTTCCAGGATGTTACTTTCCTTTGGTAGCCTTCGCCAAGAGCTAAAGAAGACAGTTTGCTTCAACGGAAAAGATCATTAAAATCAAAAGAAAAATGAATAGATGTAATAATTTCTTTCATGAAGCTATAGGTATTGATACACTGATATTTATTGGACCTAGCATAGAAAGCCTAGAAAACGCGCCAGCAGATAATCTCAGAGATTTGAAATCAGGTCCGATGCTACGGATTTTTTGATTAATTTGATTTTCTAAGTAGTTATTCTATATTTGGGTATATAAACATATTTTATAATAATAATTATTATTATTATTGATGACGTAGAAACATGGATGAAAGAATCTATTTAAAGACACGATAATCACAAAATTTGTCGAAATATTTACAAACATCTCTATGATTGCGACCAGGGATTCCCGGCATTAGGATCTGCGAGGACCGCAAGGATCAACTAACAGAAAGCTAGCCAGAAAATTAATAATTAAGTTAGACTACCCCCTCACCACTATGTAAAGCGCGTTTCGCTGTGTAACGGCTCATCAGTGCACATTTGTAGAAAGTGACAATCATTCGACTAATTGCTGTATAAATACGGGTGTACGCAATGCTTAGGTGATAGCCTAATTTCATTATTTATTTTTGAGAACTGCAGACCATAATCTCATCATATTTTTAGAAGCCCAGCACCAGCGGTTATATTTAATAGGAGTGCTTCTGAATATCTGTTGATGCAATAGACAATAGATTAAGCAAATTCAAATTCGTAGAGGAAACACATATTTTAATTCGAAGTCAATACCGATCGCCCGAAAGAACGTAATTTAACGTAATACACTTCCAATATCTTCCAACCACCACCCTTATCGAACACTAGCATCTACTTTCGAATCTTGGACGAATCAAAGCGCAAGCAAAACGAAGTTTCGAATTACCAGCGGTACGGTTGAGCAACAGTTTTCTTCCCGCCGCAGTGCGTCGTTTTGAACGTTGCGACCGTCAAGCGATCCGATCCGTTCGATGTCTATCGGCCGCCCAGCTCAACAGCTGCCGATGCCGGGGATCTTCCGATTGTCGTTCATTTATACCCCAGGCACGCTTTCGCTTGGGGCCTCACCGCTACGGAAGTGACGACGTTCTCTTTGCCATCTTCGATACTCTTCTCTCCCGTTCGTTTTTTGCTTCTCTCTTCTTTCCAGTCTCGTTGCTATATTATCACGTTGATATTTATTTATTGAAATGATTATGGCGTCAGTGTTTCGCGAAAGTTATTATTATAATGTTTCAAGGAACAGGAGCAATTAAATACATTGCGGTCTCATCGAATGTCTACCATTATTTTTGAGTACCATTTGTTTATATAATATAAATGACGATATGTCTTATACACAGATTGTGTTTGTAATTTTTGGTATACATTTCTTTATATCGCGGGAAATACTTTTCGTAACTAGGAAGTTTTCGTTTCCAACTAACCGATGTTGCAAGCCTTAGACGTAACAGGAATCATTAAATAACTTACTACTTGCTTCTTGAAATTTTCATTTTTATCTAAATAGTGTAAATCCCGTTGCAGTTTCCCGTTGTTCTGCATTTTCATTTCATGTTTTGCGAATAAAATTATTGCTTCTCCACGTGGGCGATTATTTCGCTCTGCGCTTTTGGAGGCCAATGGTTATTGTACCTTAGGTGAAATTTGGGGCAGCTGAATTTAAACGTGATCGTAATAGCTTGGTTAACGGCAAAAAACTGCAACCACAACCGATATTATCGGAAAAGTTCACCAGATGGTACTAGACGACAATTAAAGAGATAGCAACGGCCGTGAGTCTCTCGAAAGAACATGTTTTTATATTGGCCGAAGATTTGGAAAAGCTAAACTACGCGTTGGGTGCCGCGCCTACTCTCTTAGGATTAAAAACGCATTCGAGTGAAGCCCTGTTGGACCAATTTGGGCAAAATAAGTCGGAATTTTGGCATCGATTGGATGAAACTTTCTGACCAAAAGCGCAGACGAAACTGTGGAATGCGAAGAGCGAATTGGCTTCGAAAAAGGTTGGCCGGGATTGTGATGGTAATTGTTTGATACTACGCATCATTATTTGACAAGCTGAAGGTAGAAATTATGGAAAACTGCCTAATTTTTTTAATAGAAGGAAAATCCCACATAATATAGACTTTATGGCGATCACTTTATCTGATTTAATTTATTAACCTGGCTCCCTGAAAATCATCTCGTATTTGTTTATAATAAATAAATAACATTAAGAGCGAGTATTAGCCACATAACAATACTCCAATAGAGGCTACCTAATATATTACGTCTATTACACAACTCCATACAACACGCATTAAGAATTATTTGTATAAATTACATACAATCTTCCACGGGCAGTTTCGTCGTCATATCGAAATTACTTCCGGTTGTGAGTTTGTCGAGTGTCATTGCGTTGTTTTACACAAGGTTAAGCGATGTATCGCCCGGTTGGCGTTAGACAGCGGCGAATACTTCTCATATCAAGAGGTATTTCGCTCGTAATTGCGAGCATCGCGACAAATTGTCTAGTCTCGCGTTGTTATTACGTTCAGCTCTCAACGATGGAAACTCTAATACAAATAATCTTGACGTGAAGACGCTGGCCCTTTGTTTATCAAATGTCTATCTGTATAATTATAATTTACACAACATCGTGTGACGGGTAACACACCGAGGCAAAATAATTGTCCTTAAACGCTTTCTCTGTAAGAAAATGGGAACATTAGGATATAAATTGCTATGATAGGTGTAATTTGTGGAATAAATGGCTATTAGAGTACATAAATAATATCAGACTTTGCAGCATGTATGTGCAAACTACCCAATAAATCTTTCCCCTCAGCGAAGAGAAAAACTGATTGAACTACACACACGTTAAATCAGTGCGGATATCTAATTATTAAAACCTGTAAAGTCAAATTACCATCGTCCGGATTAGCGTTTTCCTTAATATGAAAATAATTTGCAACAATCTGTTTATACTGTTGTGTTATAATTCGCAACATCGTGCTGTTATTAGTATCACGCGTTGTGACTCCGATAAGTCGACTCCCGCAAAGTCAAGATCCCTCTTGTGCCTGCCAGATCATTTTTGGAAGAGAATAGAAGAGGAAAAACAATCCCATTTTTCCTCTTCTATTATCTAAGAAGAATGACAGGAGAATATTATAAGTCCAGCCTACGACGGTAAAGGTGGAATGGAATGATAACTTCTCTTCTCTACATTTTCTGCACCTCTTAAAATATCAAATTTAATATAAAATTACGCCACAACAATTACCGTTCGTAAGATAGTCGTCCTATTTGTCAATAAAATTTAAATTTGTACTGCATGCTAAACAGCAAAATAGCAACCAGAATTCGGACAATGGAAAGGAAGGATAACAAGGCGAAATAAAATAAATAACGGTGTAACCAGAAGTGGAACCCTGCAAAACTATAGAAAATCAACTACGATGATTGGAGACTTGCTCAAAATGAACTCATTCGAATACGTTTAATTAGGCATAGAAGACTATTTGGATACTTAATACTTTAGCCTACATGCATGTAAATAAAATTTGAATTCAAATAAAAATAAAAGATAATTCAAGGTACTCTACATTATCTCAAAGAAGATACCGATTTATTTTAAGAAAACGTATTATTATTATTTCTTTATTTCTGTGTAAAACTGAATAAATCGAAAATAGAACTTTTATAGTCTTTTGTCTCTATAAATTCTCCTTAATTTCAAATTGAAGAGACTAGATTTTTGTTATAAGAATCAAATGAGTACCTAATGCACACTCGTAAAACGAGCTACAACTAAAATTAACCATTGGGGCCCATTTATTGATGAGAATGTAAGAATTTCATTAACGACCTTGATCAATAACGTACAATATCGTGTAGGCAATTATTCAAACGATCAAACTTCTTTCATGTCATCACATACTGCCAAATACAATTAAGGTGATTCGCTGATGGATAACAGGAAATTGTTTCCATTGTCTGCACGTGTCTGTTATTTATTTACGTTCACGGACAAGACAAAGACTAAACACAATTATCGAAAGAAGACGGATTACTTGTGGATGTCGTTAATTAACGACTGATGTTCGCTAAACAATGAGAAAATCTGCTCGGCTTCCACGGGCAATATTTTCATTATTTAACGAGTTAGAGTGATGTATCCGATCTTAGTATTCGTATCCGTTTCCGTGTTTATTGCTAGGTGTATACGTTACTGTGGATGATTGAATGCTAGAAAATATCGGAAAAATCATTACGAATTTCCTATTCTGTTGATTCAGTTGGATCTTCTTTTTTGACGTAAGTCTGCAATATCTCAATGATATTTAGTAAATTTTCTTCCTCATTTCTGTACACGAGACTTTATCAACTAGTTGGTTATTTCCCGTAGAAGTTGATTCCAAGCGAAACTTAAATTTTTCCCATTCAATTGGTGATGCAACCCTAACACCAATTATATTTTGAAAAAACGCCGTTGCTCATCTATTTATTTTGCGCGAAGTCGAGATTTATATTTATTCGTGGCATTTGTTTAATTGGTATGATGCAAAGTAAAAATAAAAATAACCGCACGGTCTTTACTGACAAACAGAAAACTAAGGTCATATTTTTACAAAAGAAAACAGACTGCCTTCATTATTTCGTGTCCGGTTTAGTTGGAAATTGTGCGGTATGCAACATTTGTATTTTTCTCATTTTACCTATTATCGTCAGTTCGTTGTGTGGTAGTGACCATGCAACATCAAGGCTTGTAAAATAATTGTCGATAGTTATATTTCTGTTTGCTTCGTAGTACGGTTCGTGGTATTTGCTACCATATAGCCCAAGTTATCGTATTTCGTTCATCTTTTCCAAGATATGGTAATCCAGGCAGAGGGTAGAGGCAGAGAGCAGAGGAAAATGAACTAGATTAAACGATTTCGCAAAAAAGTAGACCCTTTCGACTCTATGCGTAAATGAAGTGTGTCAGTTGAGCACTACTGGGTTATTAAGGCTTAATCGATTACTAATATTTCAACTATTAGATTCTAGATTTCTTCTCCATCACTAATAATTACATAACTCATTAGTTTAGGACCAATAGTCTTAGAAATTTTAAATTTCCAATATATAAAAAAAAAAACGCAATTTATGAATCGAATATAATTAACTGGTTAATTAAATATCCGCCTTATAATTCCCATTTCCCTGTTACTGTGGTGCTCCTTAATCCTGTAGCCATCAAATATACCGTTCTACCTTGGGGTCCATATTTAATTTTTCATATCTATTTCGTAAATTTTTTTTAAGTAAATTTATTTACCAGCATCATTTTATTTAATTAAAACAAAAAAAAATTTTTTATACCTGTACATCGGTAAATCCTTAGTAATGAATGTTCCCGACCTAAAACGAAGATGGCCCTTGGACCGTACGAATTTAATATCGACTGCGTCTTCGCAACTCCATTAAATATTGCCTCCGTTATTAAAGTGTTCGTCTCTGCCTTTCGAACAGTTTTCGCTTATGAAATGGCGAAAGGAAGCGGGAAGGGCGGTCATTACGGCATTTTTTTCGCTCATACCTACCGACGACATTTTTTTTTCAATTTGGTAGGCGATATATTCTTTCCTATATCTTCCCTATATCGGTAATGCGATGAATAAATCAATCCAGCCGCTTGAATTCAATTTTGCGTTTCCCCCTTCCGCAATAAAATATTTAATAAAAAAGGATATTCGTGAATCCGGGGGAATGGGGGTAATGCTCCAGCAATTAGGTGCGACATGATTTACATTCTTTGTGTTTATATTACGTTTTTCAAAAGAAGACGTTATTAAGGTCTTATATAATTGCAAATCATGAAGGTTGACATTAATATTAATTTTTCTACATCAAAACTAACTTTGTTAAAAGGAAGGCGCGTTTTCAAACTTAATATTTGGACATTCTAGATATTTTCTTGCTCATGATTGGAATGTTACTGTAAATTATTTTGTTCTTAAGTTTGAGCCCTTAATTAGTGAAAAGACGCTACATTTGTGATGCAGTGTACCTGCACAGCCCATTCGTAATTATTACAAGAGAATACTCTATACGTAATTTTGGCATATATCAAGGGAATTACCTGAATTTATTCGGAGTAAATTTAATTAAACACGCGTGATAATCGACGCATGCTTAATTTTCTAGGAAACATTTTATGAATACCAAATAGCCACAAGGGTTCAATTCATCATGTTTTAATTAAACAAATATCCAATAGCGACGGCCTTAATTTTTACATTTCTCCACTATTTGAATTAATTTCCGTATTAATTACATTCAAGAGGACCACAAGAACAAGTTTAAAGAAAGCGGGTATTGTGCTAAGCGTAAAACTAGTTTCCTACGACACTCAAATTAATAGATTCCGAGAGATATCTTTATAATAAGAATCTTCACCTCGTTCTCACAATCACACATCAAACGGGCGAGTAGAGCTACTATTTCGATTGGCGTTAATTGAAATTTATTACGGCCGTTTGTTTTTATGCATGTCAATATCGACAGAAGTGTGTTACCGATATTGTATTGGAGTTCTTAGAATAAGACTGTTTCTTCCACGTACTCGGCGATAAATTCATTTCTAATCGTTAGACAACTGAACGCTAATACGTGAAGTTATTTTCGAAAACAGTACCCAACGTCGTTACGTCATGTTAGAAACGTTATTGTTAGTTGTAACATATATCGAGAACGTTCTCGCGGTAGGCAAGGTGATTTATGGATTAATGGCGTTCGATTTATACTGTTGGGTAACTTTTAAATTAATTGAAGTACTAGAATGTAGCTGCGAAGGAAACTTATTGAAGTGAAAATAGAAAGTATGCACCTACAGCAATCAATTCTATGAACTCGAAGTATTAACTGAGCATGAGCAAATATAAACTAGCGAATACAAATATCTCACGTAGCTATTTTATAGCTGTAGCTTATAAATGTGTAACTTTACAACCGTCGACATCTATTGCCTTTCACCTAGAGGGAGGGCTCAATTTCAGTGAATTTATTAACAAAGTACACAAAATTTATAGAAATTATTGTAAGTACATATATAATCAACGATACGCGGTATCGTATGCTCCTCCACCAAAAATGATTTAATGATTTTTTTCTAGATTAGTAAATAATGCTTTCTATTTGAATTTAGAAATGCATTGTGGGGTACCAAGCAGTGTTTCTGAAACCAAAATAGGATGAATTGATGGCATTGCCACCAGTCTTGCGCATGCATTCTTTATCTTTCTATTCAGTTCATTCTATGACGGATGGTCTTTATTTTGTAAGTTTGCAAATTTTAGATATTGGTCAATGGGAACGTGTGGCGTGTAGACTCTGAAGTTTGCAAAAATAACAAATTTTCAAGTTTTTCTAAATGTTAGTTTGTTTTTTTTTATTGAAGCGCAGAAACAATGTGAACCAAAGCTTTTACGTTTTAAATTGTTGAAGTATAAGCAATCTTTTAATATAGTTAATACTATTTAATTTTCAGACGATGACGATAATAGTTGCTCGATTTTAATGTTACTAATGTTCTTCCGGTAGTTACATCGAGAAGTTCGAATCGAAAATCTATTTAATTCATAATCATTGGGTTTCAATGATATGGCTTGAATGCAAGCAGTAAATAAATGAACTGCATTCCGATATGTAATTTGGCAGCGGTCCAATACAGCTGACAATCTGCTAGACGACGATTGTAAACGGACTTGTTTTTTACTTGAATCAGCGGAACTATCCTGCAGATCTTCTTCCTTAGGAGGAAAGGATAAATTTCGTTTTATTTCATCTTCTTAAGGAACCATTGAAATGAATAATAATTTTACTTGACGAGAGAAATTAAAGAATTGTTGTCGTTGAATAAATTTTCTTTTCCTGCAGAAGTTCTTGACTATTATAGATCCCTAGCCGACCTTTTTGTCTCAGAGTTACTAAAAAATCCCTATCTTCTTGGGTTCTTTATAAATTTAATGCACTTCCATGGGCAGTGTCTGTGTCCACAGAATTCACTATCCCGAGCTTCTTTAAAGGGCTACCCTAGCGTAAGTACATATAAAATCCCGTTTCTTTTATGAGATTCATTGGATCAATTTGCTGCTCTTATTCTCTTTCTTGTTATCCCAGAATTTGCTTGATTCTGACTTTCGCAGGGCGTCGCATTTTAAATGCTGCAGCTACCACATCTAGTAAATCACAAGCGAAAATCATTTTCTGTATCAACATTACATATACTGCCTCGCATATCATCTCGAGTTAAGGAAGATGGCTCCGGAGAACATTACCCGGTTTATGTTGTTGCTTTCTAAACAGCAGGCATATGTTTCGTTGCACTGGAGAATGCCAAGAAATACCTGGTTCGTTGTTTCGAATGTTGTGATACATAAATGTGGGACAAACAGCGATGCAATGTGGAGTAAAAAGCTCTCGGAACAATGCTGATGATGCCGGAGAGACAGAATCATGTCCGTAGGCAGTGCGCTTTTTCTCTCCTTACATTGCTTTTCCCGTAAACGATTCCGTCAATACCACGAGGAAAGCTATTTCAGCATTATTTTTTTGGTTATTTTTTCTAAGCTAGTCGATTATTTGAATACATTATATAAAAGAAAGAAGCATTTTAAAGAAGAAAACCTCTTCAAAAAGTAATCGACCATAATTTTGCACATGTTCCCGCTAGAAAGATCGAATAGAAAGATAGAAGATCTTAGCGTACATGTATACCATGTTGATGCTTCTTACTTAAATAAATAGAAGATGTGACATGTAACGATTACAGTTTCAGCTCTTAGTACACGATAGCATACATATCTTGTACTTCGCGCTTTACAGTGAGAAGACACATCAATGAATGAAAAAAAAAATCCCGCCTTATCGTCATCGATCGTAAAACAAATCATCACCGATAGTCGCAATTGCACTTCGAGGAAACGCAATCGTTTCCTGTGAATAATAAAAGAAATTGAGTAACGACATGCGACGACTTGTCAATAATTCTCCGTTACGATCGATTCGGAAATTTATGGATTTATGCAGGAAAAATTAAACGCCGTCGACACTATTGTTTACATTTGTATAAATCTTAAAAGCACGTGCAATCGGAGCTATGAGCGCAAAGCGCTAACATATACACACCAACCAGAGAGGACCTACTAGAGGTTAGAGCGTGAACGGTGATAAGCGGAAATAGAATTCTTACGTTCATTTCATACAGACGTCCATATATATGTATATAAACGACACATGTATGCATAATCGCATTTGTATGTGATACTCACGTTCGCGTGGGTATATTGCTAGAGGATATACCAGTTATTGTAAAAGAATAACAACTTTTGTTTATTAAAGATGTAATATCAATATAACTCGTTTTTATGATATTTGGACGTAACAAAAGAAACAGATAAAAGTATTATTATATTTGTCTTTTGTAGAGGTGGGAAATAATTAGTAGTTTGAATAATTAAAATTATTTTATCTAAGATTGTTGTTAAAAGATTCATGATGAACCTCTTCGTTCTCCTCTCCTTCTTTCTGCTTCGATCCAGTACTTTTTCTTGATTATATCTTTTCTAAAATATAAATATAGCACATATATATTTCACCCTCTTCGCCAATCTTCTATTTATCGCAGTGTGAAGGTACCATCAGTAAATTCTTAGTTGATCTGTGAATCTACCAAAATTGGTTCTACACTTCTTTTGGTCCTCTTTGTCAAACTATAATACATACGTAGCTTGGCCGCCACGTTAAGCAATATAGTTGTTTCAATCTTACGAATTCCCTTTCTTGCGGAAACCCACGTTTACAAAAAAAAAAAAAAAAAATGTTTGCGATGCAATCTTAATTATGTTGGAATCTTTTCAAGTATTACAAAAACCAAAACAAAATGACAAGAATATCTCTAAAATTTTAATTTAGCTTTCTTAATATAGCTGATCCAAATTTTAGTATCAACTCGATGAAAAAATAGAACGCTTAAAATATTTATGAAATATATATTCGCTAGCTTCACCACTGCATATCCACCCATTTAATTCGTAATTTATGGGTGTCGTAAAACTTAAACCAGACATAAATTTTTCCGGCGGACCCACGCGCTTTTGTCGCTGCAAGTGTCTGGCCGGTCAAACCGCAATTTCTTCTAATCTATTCACTTTTTTCACTTTTTTTCGTTCATTGTACGACGTTAAACGATGAAACTTTCCTGAATGATGTATTATGGAAAGCTTGGTTTTTGAAACGGTTGCTAAGGGGAAACATGCCTACATTTAAATCCCATTCAAACGAAAACAAAAGCAACAAACATTGCCATGTAATTGAAACAATAGACACATAAATACAGATCTACATACTCTGGCAATGCAGATAGTATCAAAGGAATTTTTTGCCCTCTTAAGTGAAGTTTAGAGTAAGTCCATTTCTTACGATTTGTTCTTTATATAGAGATATCTAAGCACATCCATTATGTTTGCTAGTCGTTACTCATGTCTCGTTTCTATCTGTGCAATTTAAAATAGCAATTGCATACTCTCCGTGTGCATAGTGGAGTGTTTTATGTTGATCATTAGAATGGGCGTGCTGAAAATATTGGCCGACGGCCGCGACTGAGACAATGCGATGCCGTAAATAAATTTTAATCGTGTCGCTGACTGACAGAAGATCGTACACCAGTTGTTCTCTTCGGAGAGCGCGGAACATTTGTTTGTTGTCCGCATAAGGCTCGAGTCAACTCAATAGACGATAGAAGATATCGCGGCATAAAATGTCTATTATAGCCGATAAATCAACGAATCTATATGGCAAATCGGTAAATTTGTTCGCTCTAGCACGTTTACCGTATGAAGCTGTATGTATGCTTACGTCAGTGCAATAGAAACGGGCAGAGCCATACTCGGGATGAAATAAGTGGCACATATGAAGTTATGCGATTCGCAATTTTTGGTGCGCCCTAGATTTCTTCTGTTCTCGCGTCGAAGGCTAACTAAATGGATTTACGTACACAATAAATCATACGAAAAGGTGAAATTAATAAACATATTTGCAACCTCAGATAAATCTAGAATTAACTATTAGATAAATAAAATAAGTGTACATGGCTATCTACGTTATTCGATGCGCAGTTAAATTAAAAGCCAAATTATTTGATTTTCGAGTAGATAGGGGCCCATTGGAGGTACGGTTTTAAATTATTTTCATAGTATACAGGTGTCCCAAAAGTACAAAACATATCAAAGTTGAATTTTGTTTCTAGGATCGATATAAAATCGAATTTTATTAAGATTTTTCTCACCTAAATTAACCGTTTAATTTTATGTTGCATTTGCGAAGAATTTAGTGACGAATACAAAAAGTTTAATCATTCAAATAAGACCGTTTTCGAAAGATTATTGACTCTATTTAAAGAAATTTGGAGTGTTCAGTACAAGCCTACTAAAGGAAGACCTGTGACAGAAATCAATGAAACCAGATTTGGAGTGATTGTCTCTATAACCGAAAATCCCCATATCGTCAAGGATTCTTCCGAAACATAGTTACTCTCCTTACAAAATCGAACTGTGTCGAGAATTTGCCTGAAAACATGCCGCTACTACTAAATGACAATTTGCAAAGAAACAATCACACCATGATAGAAACAGCCCATCATACCAGAAATGAGAAACATAACGAGGAGCAGAAACATCGACAAAAATCTTCGGAAATTCCCTGAAAAAGCTACTTATATAATCAGCGAAACGCAAAAAACAAACTCAACGATACGGCAACACTCCATTCTGCAGAATAGGAAAAATATTTTCACTTAAATCAAAACAAAAAGCTTGAACTAATTCATTTTATTTTAAATGCATAGTTTAATCGAATCAATTGTCTGCCGTCACGGTGGATTTACGATGTCTCAGAAATGAGATTAGCATCGTCTGGATTACCACATCGCAGGAAGATATCGACCGTAGGAAGCGTACTCCTCTGCACAGGAATGTCTGAATTCACGAGAAATTCCTAGCTTCTTATTATTTTCGAATAGCGGATGTAGACTTCCATTAACTTTATTGCGTGTTGCATTCTCAATGTTATGAAGAATCTGCATGAGGATATGTGAACGTTTACTGTTTAAGTGTAATGGTGATTAAAAAATAAAATCTAGCAGACTATTTCGTCGGCGTTTCTTCCAGCAGGAAAAGAAAACAAAATATTCTCTACTTTTTAGAAATATTGATGTATTGTTTTATACATACGTTGTTTTCGATCTCCACGTCGAAAAAAAAAATTTACGCTTATTTTTAAATCAAAAAAGTAAGTACAGGTAATATGTGATTATTCTACTAGATTCAAAAAAAAAATAATAAGCTAGCTCGTTGTTGCTAAGACGAACCAAAGCATTCTGTGTAATTTACTGGCTGAAATTCACTCCTATTTTCTATAAATGTCCCTATAAACAAGGAAGTACGGTTAGAAGCAGACCACGTGTTAAATTGCAGTGTATTGGCAGCGGAATGTTATTTCAACTGTTTCTCTAAGACATATTTATTGTTGTAGAGGCGATTAAATTAGTGTACAAGGCAGTAACAATATTTTACTCGGCATTGATTATTGTCGGAGAAGAATACATAAATTAAGGACAACATATCCAGGAATTTTAATGTATTACTGCCTAGAATTTACGTCCTTCTTTGAAAATCAAAATATCCTAAATACATGCGTGTATGTACGTTTTGCATGGTGAGATGTCAAGATTACGTCTATTATAGGTCACCCTGTGCTTTAGTAAAGTTGAACACAGTTTCTAGATAAGCTTATGGTAATGGTTCGCGTAAGTTAGAACTACAGCAGATTTGCAACGTTCTATGTAGTAAACGCAGAAAACACATTTCAATTAATTTTAATGCGAATATATAACATTTGACTAATGTAATTGAAAAACAGGCAATCTCTAGAGGACGTGACTAATTTTCCTCAGCTCAGATGGTAATTAAATTTATGAATAACCCCCGTTCTCCTAATCCCGGTTACAAATTTATTTCCGAATGGGATTCGCCTTTGTTAGCGGTCTCTTAATTGAAACCGCAAATATCAATTTATGGTGCCGTTCATCAAGGACTATTTGCGCTGTACTTGAGTTGTTTGTTCATTACCTATCGATGCACCTCCACGTTGAGATCCTATGAAAATCTTGTTAGCCTATATACCTTTCCTTTACGTTATATACGAACCAACAATAAGATCTTCTTTTAACCGCTTCCTGTTTCGAAAGTCTTCCTTCCTCCTATATTAGCTTTTTTTTGCAACTGTATATTTAACGTATGGCTCTCTCTCTGGCGCGGTCGTATTACTTCATTTCCGGAGGAACCGTAAGTTGACGAATTTGAAAGGCTACGTGATAGGTGTAGGTATTTTAAATTAAAAGTACGTTCTGCAATACGAACGTAATTCCAATTAAATAGCAGAAGCAAACCTATTAAACCGTGTGTTAGGTAATGGAAGGAAATACTTAAAGCGTTTCTTCCGAAATGTATAGCTAAAGTAGCCGTAGATGGAATACGAAAATTAAACCAGTGATTAAATAACAGTAAATATCCAGATAAAGCAAATTAAACAGGCTGTTCAAAGAAATTCTCCCAAACCGTTGCTGGAGGACTGTTTCAGAATTATGGAGGATTATTCCTTTTTGTAACATTTGTGGATCTTTTCACTTATCTCTTCTTTCGTTCGTAAAAAATTGCATTTTCTGTTCGTGGGTGATGAACAGCGTAGTGGTCGCTAAAATAAATGTGCACTGTACAATATGACCATCAAAATCGTTCCAATGTTTGATTCAAGCGACTTCAATTATTATTATTATTATCATATTACTTTTTTATACGCACGCAATACAAAAAGACGTCAAAATGGAACCGTAAACAACCAAAGCGCGACATTTATCGAATGATTAAAAATAGCGGTATATACATATTTTTTTTTTTTTTTTGAGTAATTGAGTCGAGCCATTGTGTGTTTTACAAGGATATTACGTCGAGCTGATGTTTACGCGGTGCTTATATTTTGTGTGTAAACGCGGCACGACCGTTATAAAAAAAATACGCCGTCGAAATGCACCCACCGATATAAATCTTGTATTTTACGGTTTTAAATTACGAGCTCGAGCCGACGATAGCGACCATTTTGAAAGACTCGCTAAAGTTTCACCCGTTTATTAATGCGCTGTTTGTATATAGTTTCGTAGATTTACGTTCTCGTACGGGGAGCACAGAACTTGATGAAATTTCATACGTTTAAGGGCCCATATACGAAATGGAAATTTTAATGAGGTGGCAACCTGAAATTGCTGATGAATTTTTGCCGGATGTAGACGTGGAACCATATCGAGGGGTTCATTTCGCATGTATGGGCTGGATTGTTACGCGTGCACCTTCGTACATACCAGTGGAATTCTCTCTCTATGGATTCACATAATTATTTTTGTTTTATTCCATTTATTACAAAGTAGATTTTGTACACTACTTTGGCGTAGGTTTTAATTGCTTCGAATATTATTTCTGTAACAAGTTCGTCCTTTTTGAATTGGGAGCAATCCGCAGAATTGTAATTTATTTCGTCTCTTTGGAATTGCCTTGAATTATCATTTTGCTATTTCTTTTTTACTCTAGTATGCATATTGTAATGAGGTGTTTTTGAAATTTTGAAAATTGGAAAATTGGAAAAAAAAGCAGTGTTTGGATGTTTGCGTGTTGAATTTAAACATATTTCCTTTGCCCCTTCAAGCAGAGTGCTTTATCCCATATATAGGTACAATTATCAAAAAGGTAGTTGCTGTAATTGCTTAGGAAACGTGTTTTCTTTGGAGTGAGTCGACCATTAAAGCAGTAACCGTTGAAAGAGATATGCTACGTAACTAGATAACAACTTTAATACGGTAGATGGACTTAATGAATCTTTCTGTCCCAAAAATATCCCGCACACGTGATAATTAAAGATCTTATCCAGTTTACGACTCTTTGCAAGTATTTTGTCTACGCGTGTTCCTGCACTTCTATCTACATCTCGCCCCAGTAGACAAAAAATAGCCCGAGCGCTTTACGACCCCCAAATATTCCTGGAGGATATGAGAATTATGCGCTCTGTAACCGGAAATATCTGTATTTCTACGCTTAAATAATACCGGCAGAAAGGATTTGACTGTTTCAAATTCCACTCGGATATATAAAAATAAAATCAACATGTATCAAAACACGTGACACTCCGACAAAAATAACTGTCCGTGTATTATTTCTGTATCACCGAAAATACGACGGGCTTGCGTCCCATGTGTCATAGCCGTCTAGATTTTAATGAAGTTAATTGGAGCAGCTTTGTAGGTTGTAGATTTTCGTTCGTATACTTACAGTACTTACTTATGTATATGCCCGTATGAATATGCTTTTCCTACGAAATCTCTTCTCGTAAGGATTAAGAACTCGAAAACGAAGAGGGAATAGTAGACGAAGACGACGAACAAGAGGAAAAAGAAAAACTATGTAGACAGGAAGGAAGGCGTTCGCCTGAAATTCTTCAAAACGAAGTTTGAAAAGCGGGGGATTTATTGTTAGAACCTCCGTGTACGCAAGAATGACTACTTACCTTCAAGGATGTCTGCTGATGATAATTAATTTTCGGAATTAATTATATTACAATGGATTCGCATTTGGAAGCCTTTAAGGAATGTCTCGAAAGCACGCCGTAGTACGAAGCATCCCGAGAATTTCCCTACTTAATTCGTTAGTATAAGGTAGCGCATTATGTCTTAGGAATCTGACTTCATTGTAGGACACTACGAGCACAAATATTAATGTGATAGTTTTATTTTCGTCGCTACTTCTTATTTATGTTTCATAAATATTAGCGACAATATACAGTGTGTGTCATCCCCGCGAGCTCAGAAGACTCTTCCTATATGGATAGATATTTTTTATCGTTTAAAATTACGGCCGTTTTTTTTTTTTTAATTGCACGGCAAGAATTAATTCAATAAATTGTGTTCATTGCCTCAAAATACTATATTAACTAATAAAATTATTAGAACAATAAATTACGTTTATCAAATCTAAACCTGTTTATCGATAAAATAAACACCCGTTTATTAACTTACAGTCCCCGACAAAAAATAGACGCGGTAAGATGTTTTACGGGTTTTAAGGGTTAAATAATAAATTATTACTCCAATGTTTAAACAATTTCTGCGACAAAAATTTAGACGCTCTGTTGCAAATATAAAACAAAAATCAACAAATGAGTGATCAGTAATGCGTAGATACTCCATTGTTCTTAATCACTTCCAATGGTCTGTTATTAATAGATTTATATAAATTTAACACATAATTTTGAGGAATATTCTGCCATTCAGTCACTATTGAAGTTTTCAGTTCCTGTACCGTAAAATATTGACGGCCTCCGCCATAAACGCGACGTGCCAATTCACCCCACATGTTTTCATTAATGTTTAAGTCTGGTGACCGTGCCGGCCACTGTAAAGTTTTAATCTTTTTCTCTTTAAACCATTCAGCAATGGTTTTTGCTTTATGAATTGGCGCGTTGTCTTGCTGAAAAACAAAATTGCGCCCGGTCCATTGTTTTCCAAAACGTAAAAGGTTGTCAAGCAATAAGTCTTTATACGTCACAGATGTCATTCTGTTTGTGCAAAACACTATGCCACTTTTATCGCGAAATCCAATCGCTGCCCATATCATCACATATCCACCCCCTAATTGTCTGGTCATTTTCACTTTTGGTTCTTTTCTCAGATCATGATAATAATGCGAGTACCCATCCGGTCCGTCCAAATTACAACGTTTCTCATCGGAAAATATAACTTTTTCCCATTGTTTCTTCCAGGATACGCGTTCTCCAGCAAATCTCAACCTCGCTTCTTTGTGTTTCGCCGAAAGTGGCGGTTTTCTCAACATTTTCTTCCGTGATATTACCGGTAACACCTTTAAAATCCTTTGAACATTACGCACGTGCGTTTGTACCTCCGCCTGTTCTGCAATAACTCTCGCCGACGCAGAAGAATTGGATGCACACCGGAATATCATGCGTTTGTCCCGCTCACTTACAGCTTTCGGTCGCCTCTGGCCTTTTGGTTTGCCGTAATTTTCCGGATCTTTTAGGAAATTTCTAACGGAAGGATCGCTTCTTCGTAACCGACGAGCAATTTCCTTCTTACTAACACCATCCTGGTGCCAGGCTAGAACTTTACCCCTTTCTATCAAGGATAATTGCTTTTTTCTACCCATATTGCAAACACTTTATAAAATATAATTTCTCGCGGTGAAATGTGTACACTTATCAGCACAACCGCTGCATATAAAGAGAAGTCTCAAATTAAAGCATTTTCGCTTATATTAATGTAATAAATGCGCAGAGTCTAAATTTTTGTCGTATTTAAAATTCCTATTTTGAGCTGGGAAAATCTCAATTACCCCTCATAAAGCAATAAATACCCAGAAATATCTATAAATGGACTATTTACATAACAAGTATTAATAACCCTCATTTACATTTTATATAATGTCTATAAACTTTGCTTCGTAAATAGAAACGATACCGCGTCTATGTTTTTGTCGGGTAGTGTACTTTGTGAGAAGTGATGCATTTTCAGAATCCTTGTTAAATTCTGATCTAAGAAGAAATAAGGTGCAATTACCCTAAAATTAAGAGTTCTGTACTTATTGAGATTTTTTGCAAAAGTTGGTAGTTACAAAAACTGTTTTTTCTCCGGAAGTGCATATTAGATAAGTACGATTCTTGATACCTCGATTAGGCGTAAAAAGACTTAACACATACGTTTATCTGCTTCCAAATTATTAACAATATTGGATATTTTGCTCATGTATAAAACCTAATAGATATGTACCAGTACCTTCTATCCGCAAGTTTGGCATTTATAAATGCCAAACATTCCCCTAAAACTTTAACACGGCCTAGATAGATGTCTAATATTTCGTTTAAGTTTTCTTTTCATCGTGCCTTAAATCGTTAGAAATTTACCCATTTATCTTACAGGGGAGGGTTGCCACTACCACCTGTTGTACCGTCTCCCTTTTCTGATATTCTTGCTTCTAAATTGTTTACTTTCAGTGAAATTTATTTGACAGAAATTGTGGTGTTTTATGCTTTTGCTGAATACAATTGCAAGTTTTCGAGGCGAAGCGAGGTTGATGAACCTTCCCTGGAAATATCTCTAACTTATCTTCGTATCTCCGTTTTACACATTATTGTAAGAATACCTTTATTTGAAGAAAAAAGTCCAATTCACAATAAAAAATAAAATGTTACTACCGTCGAAGTTAATTATGTTGCTGCCTTAAAAAAAAAAATTAAATGTATTAGTGCTTTTGCATGTCTTTCTACTCAAGCACCATTATTCGGTACTTAAAATGGAAACCACTGCGTTTCAAAATTAGCCTGTGGCATTGTAGATACGCAATCCCGTCGGAGTATAAACTAGGAACATTGTTTAATTACGAAATTGGCATTGGACAGGAGGTTAATTCTTATCGGCGGTTCTATTTGCGGTATCCCTGTGTTTTCTAATCTGCACATGTGGCTGGAGATTCACAAGTTATTTTGTGTATCATATAGCAGAGAAACCAACAGATCTTTGCAGATGAGAATGAATCAACATAGGAAACTGGTAAGCAAAGGGAAACCGAAAAAATTAGATTTACAGTTAGCATAACATGTTTGGGATGAAGATCACAACATGAAATGAGACAATGTGACGATCCTTACAAGTACAAGGAAGTATACAATACGCAGCAAAATGCTATAAACACATCAATCCTAGACAGAATAGAGAACTGGTAGCATCAGAAAAAGTAAATAAAAAAACAATTCCCACAACCACGATAACAAAGACGAAATGGCAAGCTCGCCACATCAGTCAAGTTCATTATTGCTGCTGAAGATGACAGCTTAGCTATCGAAACGTGTGTCCAATTTTAGTGAAGGGTTTTTTCACCTTTTCATATGGTAGATGGTACTAAGCATTCATTCACGTCATACCGCGTTTCCTCAAGACGCATTATTACACGATTATATCCAAAATTTGTAAGAAGTAACCCATTGTCAAATTGTCATTAAAATAAAATAATTACATTTCTTAAATCAAGAATTTCCGACTTAAATATTATACTGTCGAGTTCGGTGTTTGGTCGGACGGTACGTGAGAAAATAACGTTTAACATACGCTTAATGATTCCTTTCGTGTCCTTCGTATTCTCAGAAATTCTGGATGTTAAGATTTTATATGTATATATGTATATTATGTGTAAGAGGAATGCATATAATTTAAATTTAAACCGAAAACGTGTGCGTGGATTTTAAATGAGAAGGTATCAATTATCGATCGGATTCCAAGGGGAACTCCGCACACTGTTCTCGCTCCATATCGCTCCCGACAAAGGAAAGAGATATCAAGGCCTTCTAATACAACTTCAGCGTTGCAAACATAAAAGATTTATTAGTCTTTGCGGCGGAACAAATCTTTTTTTGTTCGCCTTTCGCAGGAAGCAGCACGCAACGGAAGGATGGAATAAAAATAGAGCCCCGACGACTTTTTAGCAAATGAGCGAATTTTCCCGCCAGATGGAGAATATTTCGTTCGTCAAAACGGATTGTTGAGTTTTCAGCAGGATCGTTAAATATGAATTTATGGAAAAGGGAAATTGAAGACAAATATAATTGATAATTAATTTTCTCGGTGTTATTACAGTGTAATTATATTTGAATTATTGAAACAGACCGAATATTTTTCGCGTTAACGTGGCGCTATCCCACTTGTGCCATAGCTTATAAGATAAACTTATCCATTTCAAAAAAATACTTGGGCATTTGTTTGGAACAACACGTGGCACATTTATTTACCATATATCAAACTAAAGCCAACTGTTGATGTGGCAGCTATTAAAATTTAGTTACCTAAGGAGTATATAAACGGCATACCAGATCTTGCAACAAATATAGGAGAAAACCGCATATCTATTTGATAATATTAATAATTGTTTAATTCTATTACGTACAACCACGGTAACGATTAAAGAACAAGGCAAACTATGTCATTTATGTAAATGTGCAACATTATGTAACTTTGAAGGACGTTGGAGGAAGTTGGAGGAAGCTATAGTATCAATCAACTATTGTTCGCTTTGACACCATTCCTTTATCTAATGTCTTTCAAAGAATTCCTCAACATATCCTGCACGTCCTACCACTTAATAATAATTTTAAAATAGAACCTTCTACAGAACTTTGCTTGTAACTATAACTTTATTTTCAACAATTGAGCGCCAGCCATAATAAACTTTACTAACACCATTTACTCATAATCTAGTTATTGTGCCAACATTTCTAAAACGCTATAAAATCAAATAGCAAAGAGAACGTTGTAATTCAGGTTTTTTTACAGCGCTCCACAGTGCATAAAAAATTCACACGAGCGGTCGTAGCTCGTCAATAATTTTACGGAAATACATAAAATATTCATAAATTATCTCCCTTTCAGCGTACGATATTTATTATCGTCGGTAACACGATTTTAAACCGAATAAGCTTAATCATATAAAACGTTTGCGTTCAGCTTTTCCACGTTTCCCTCGGAGTAATATCGTCCACCTGCCAGCACGTACCGCTGTCTCTCAATACGGCGTGCGCGTATGTGTATTTTATTTTCAATTTGATGGTCCATAAATTTTTTGGAGACAGTGTAAATGTGCCTTCTTACTTACTGCTATGTGACGAGGATACCTATTTTAGAATGAATTGTTTATTTTTCTTCCCGCCCGCGCGTCACCTCCTATGAACTATTATTTATTCCCTTGCACTTGATCTTCGTCGCAGGATTTGTTTATTCGTAGAGAAAGGACGTCAATAACGAAAAAATAAACTGATCACCATTAATAGCGCTTTATTAATAACCCTTGTCGCGAGCTTTAAAATCAAATCTTCGCGTTTACTAGTTATAATTGTATAATTAATTGTATTAAAGCTCTCTTTGTCGCACAAGGTATTTTAAATATAAACAGGAGCAGTAGTAGTTTGCTTTAGAAGATATGACAAAATGTGTTTAATAGAAACGAAAGAGAATTGGGTTGGAAATTTTAGAATTTTCGAAAAAAATACATGTTAGCAAATAGATAGAAATGCGAGCTCTATTTAGAACAATAACTTGGAATAAATTTTATATTGAAAATATTCTTTTACTGTTCTTCCATTATACAGCAGTTTTCTCATTAATTATCCGTCCGGTAGATAAAACAATACCATCAAAGCTTATTTACATAAATTTAAATGCTTCAATGTTTTTCCTATTATTCGTTTAGTATTAGGAAACAATAGATCGTCGCACGGTCACTGTAATAATTCGTACCTTTGTCAGTCGGTCGAGGGTGTACAGTGCCGTAGTATTCGACCTTTTTTAAAATTCATTTCGTGTAGACGAAGGTCGGCCGTTAAGAAAAACAAACAACCAGAAAGCAGTATCGTTTACTATTCAGCCCTCGCAAGACGCTAGTGCGGTCGGTGGTGCGTATGAATTAAATGCGCCGAACTGCTACTCGACAGTCGAAAGCGAGTACATACATTAAAAAGTAGTGGTAGCAGTAGTAATAGTAGTAGCGGTGAGGCGGTTATGTGTAATAAATGCAAAGGACGACGATGTTCGCCGGATAACTTGCATTGGAATTCGTCGTACAACTATGCACCTACCGAAGCACCGAAGACATCTTCATGTTGGAATTAATAGTGAAGCTACTGTAAAGTCTGTTTATATGCGCCGCGCCATTATCATTAAATTGTTATTAGTATGGTTAATGTTATCTTTGGCTTGAGACGCAGCCGAAATTTCTGGGGGTGCGTACATTCTTTGAGGCTTGTATAGGTTACTTGTTCAATTTTAGGTGATTTTCGTATTAGCTTTTATCCACTTTATCCACCAGCTTTTATCAGTCGAAAAATTACTGAACGCAATTAAATTTATTTATTACGGATTTCGGTTTGAAATATGGGCTTGCCTTTTGTTAATATTGGTAAAGACCTTGGGTTGTATCTTGTTACACGACGTCGCTTTAAACAGCATATTTCATGTTTACTTACTTAGAAAGTCCTATGCGTCTCTGAGAGTGCAATACGTAACCAGGCATATCCTAGGCTTCGCGTTAAGAAGACTTGCGACTTTATTTTCGATACACGTTTGACTTTGCAGGACAAATATCGAATTCAGGAAGTTGCGAATTCTTGTTGTAAACTAGTTCTTAATCTACGACCACGTTTCGGAATTTATGTCGGTTGAATATGAAGAGCCGTCGTAAATTGCATTTAATTTGTTTTGTTCAAGCGTTGCTTCACTCTATCTTCTTGTCTTCCACATTTAAATGCTTTTTAATTCCTCGGCATTTTATACATGTCTTAAATGCTTGGTACAAATTTGAATTTACTATTTCTCGGAATACTACGTCTCTACTTGAGCGAGGTTTTAATTATAATACCGTTAAGCTGTAAAATTCGTTTTGGGCGCCTGGGTAGCCGCAGGAGCTTAGGTGATTTTTTTGTATTTTCTTTCTGAGCAGTAGCGCGCTGTACTTAGAAGTAATAAAGAACGTTTGCAAAACAGTCACGGCTTAGGTAAGAATAAACGGAAAGAGATCCTAAAAAATTCGAAATAGCGAAAGGGAGACAGCCCAAGCCCACTCCTATTTACTATGTACATAAATCGAATATTAAAAATATGTGAAAATCAGAAACCCAAAATAACAGCAGGGATAAAAATCTAAGACCGATACAACTTCAGAGTTTAATCTACGCAAATACACAGAAAATTATAAACAACATGGCCAAACAAAGGACTATAGAAACAAAAAAGTGCGGAGGCCGAAAAAGAATATGGAAGACAGAATAATAAAATAGCGCAGTTCTTAACAATGTTGGAATATTTACATTTTTTTTTATTGCACAACCAGTTAGCTCAGGAACCATCTTTAAGTGTTAAATAAGATTGATCTATTATTTTTGCCGTTGTGCAACTTCTTCAGTTCCTTCACTTCGCCTAGGGTGCTCAGCGTGAGCTGGTACATGTGGCGCATATTGGAGTTAGCTATAGCCTTTCATTGATGGTTTCCTAATTCTCTTCATGTTAAGCTTTTGATGTTAAGCGCAAAAAAATAGTACAAGAACTCAAAAGAATAGCGCAGAAGAGAGAAAAATTGAAAAAATTGATCGGAAATCCATATCAGCCAAAGCAACGCTGTAATGATGTAAGGTAGAAGATAAAGATGAAGATGAATCTTTACGACATTTCTCCATCCCAAATTTCTCGTTTCAAATATGTTCCATACTGTATATTTCTTGTTACTCGTAAGAGAAAACGGAGAAGGTCAAGTATTCTCCTAAATACATATTTCTCGGTAACACGTTGAAAGGTATTCTAAAACACACAAGTCAGCAGCTCATTTATGTACTGCTCCAGCCAAATATCCTGACATTATATCCGTTTATCCGAGACATAATATTTATTCGGATATTTTTAACAGCGGCAGCATTTTTCTCGCTAACGTACAGTTAAATAATGGAAAATTACAAATACAATTATAAGAAACGTCCGTTCTAGCCTCACGCTACGGATAATAGGCAATATTTCTGAGAATATGTTGGAAATTTTGATTACTCTGGCAAATTTTCAAAGGTGAAAACACTGATTTAAATGTTCCGTGAAACAGGCTGCGTACGTCTGTATATATATACGCACATGTGTATTGCCTGGAATTTGAACGGGTAAATGTATGCTTAGATCTGTTAAAAGCTATTTTTGCTTATTTATGCCCGTAATAAACTACGATATACGCTTTGATAAACATGGAAGGAGGAATTGTTATCATCAAGCAGTTGATATTTGCATTATTTCTATTATCCGGAAGGCGAAGAATAAAAACTCATTGTTCGAACATTGTTTACTTTCGAGTTAGTGTTAAGTTTATATCCAGGAAGTTTTAGGATATAGTAACAAATTATATTCTAATTACATTGTAGCACTTCCGACAATTTACGCACGATAATATAATCAAGGATTTGGATATTTAAACGCCCACTTGATTATTCTGTGGGAGAAGTTTGACTATACTTCTCAGGATGTTTACAAGAGATTTAATTTGGACGCCATTCTCAAAATATTCTAGTAGTAGAGTTCCTTGTTTAAACGGAAGTGGATGTTCTGGAGTACATTACGTAGCTATTTTCAAGTACTGAAAGACTAAATTAAAACTACACGCGACTACCATTCCATTGCCTTTTCTGATTGAATGGAAAATGGTTTCTTTAATAAATTTAAGTTGATCTGAAAAGGAATGAGCTTATTTTAATCGCCGTGCGGTACTTTTATTAAATTTCGCATTTTGATTCTTTTTTTGAAAAAAATTTACTAACGTAAGACTTATTCGCATTCAAATGAGCCTAGTGGTGTAAGATCCGCCTAGAGTCACCAAATTTTTAGCGCATTTTTAACGTATCATGGGACATCCGCCTGAGGATGATGCGGTTGTTGATGGGTAAACTCGAGATCCGCCTCACCCATTCATTACAACCATAATAGGTATCGCAATGGAGTCGTTGTAGACTCGCAAGAAGAAGTCGTTAATATGCATCTAGCTCATTCAAATAGAATTGTTTACTAACAAGGGCATGTTCATAAATTAAGAGAAACAAATACAAAATTCGGAAGATTGTATTAATTACATTTCCCATGAAATAACCACTTAACTCGAGCTCGAATGATGTAATCTGTATGCTTCAGTTTGCGCGAATCGTATATACCTAGTTATAAATTAACACCTCTACGTTAAACAGAACTGATTTCAGATTTACATTCTGTAAGATTTTGTTTATTTGCATTAACCACGGTTTCGCAGAAGAAGCGGCTATGATCTTCTAGACCAGCGAAGGCGGTACGCATTACGGATAAAAAGGTCCGCGTCAGATCAAACAAACTTCTTTCATCTAGCAAGTTGCATAGGTATAACACAGAGTCAACAACAACACCTCTACTCAATTCGAGCAATGAAATCTTTATTGTCAGCGTGTTAGTCATGTATTTGGATATTTTTTTTTTTCATTAATTACTCGTGAAGAGAAAGTGATGATAGATTTACCCTACAAGACTTATGCTGGTTTTAAACTAGTGCTGCGATGAAGTGCAAAGGTAAATATTTGTTTTCTTCTATCCAAATTTTAATTTTAGAAATAAATCGTTTGAAAAGGCTGTCTATTCTCAAAAAAAAAGGTACAAGGTCCTGTATATTATTGGATATCTTGATAATACGATCTAAATCTGAAATCACCTTGAAACTAAGAACGAATTTACATGATCCAAAGCACTTTTCTGCGTTAAAAATTTCGTATACGTATCATATTTTAAGACATTCTAAATTTGCTCCCATGCACAACATATTCTTGTTCCTTTTATTTCTCCCTTTTAAAGCAACTCTGAAAGCGCATCGTAAATATTGCACCGCGATCGTTTCCTAACTTCCCCTTTGTATCGCATTAGGTACGCAAGAGAAGCGTATATGTACGTTACGCTAGTTTTTATAAAAGGCGCAATGTTACTTAGAATTTTTCTTGTTCAAAGCAACTTAAATTAGACGCGAGGTAGTGAGATCAGAAACAGTTGCAATACATTAAAGCATCTCGCAGGCAATAAGGGACGACGTCATATTCGAGAGCACGTGATGGTTGAGGAAGTGTGCTTGACATATTTCCTCCTTTACTACTGCAGCTTCTCTCTGTGCATCGGTTAAAATTTCCAGCGAAGAAGCTGTCTGGCGCAGTAAGCGATTGCAAACTTGCATAACCTACATAGGTAAAATAGATTTTGTTACTCTTTGTAACTCTTGAAAAATATACAGATTTATGTAGCATACGCTTGTTTCTGTAATCGTTGTTCACTGTGTTAACACTTAGCTAGGTTTGTTATTGATGGTTGTACCAATTTAATTGGCTACATATAATTCTTAGCGCTATTTCAAAACGTGCAATACATCAGATATAAATGTGAATTAATCTAAATTTGCCATTATGTTATTTTTTTTTTACGCAACAGTTGTAAGGCAACCGAATTCTTTTTCTATACGTGGAATAAAATATCGTTTGTGAGCTTGAATTAATGACGCCCACCCAGTATATTCAGTAGAAGTATATTTTTCAGAACAGAAGTAAATTTCAACAACAGCGGCAGTGGCGATCACCCAGCCACTAGCCATACGAAACTTATGCTTTATTATTTTCGGAGGCGTTCAGCAGACACTCGACATCACCGCCAGATGTTCGTCCACGAGTGCCGTTGTACGTTTCTAAAAATGCCCCATCATCGGGCGTGTGCGCGGATTATCCGAATTACTTTCGCACCGATGTGCCCAACCGGACCACATTATTAATTCTAAAATTGACTTCGGAATTCTGCTTCGGGACATTGTCGGAACGGCCGCCTTGATGCCGTTTCGCAGCTTTGTTTATAAGTTGCCAGCGCGCAACCGATGAAACCCAGAAGGAGGAAGATGGAATTAGGTTGTGTGGAATTAATACAGAATCCGAGCTTTTTTATACAATCGTGGGTAAAACAAAAAGAGGCGTTATAGCTACAATTTGTTTTTTTGTTACTTCTAAAAGCTAAAAGCTTTAGTTTATTCAAAAACAGTGTTATCAAAATTAATCAAAAATATGCGGCTATATTAAATTGTCGTAGAAAGGGGCGGAGCGCATATTTCATCAAATAAACTCAAATCTGTATAATTATGTACGATGCATGTACATTTAAATTTGTCATAATCTAATTTATTTCGAAAACACATTAATGCAAGGGCCTTTTTCTTTTGGACACGATTATATAATAATACACGCAAGCTCTTCTATCAGCGGGGCACGCGAGACGGTCTAAAAATAATATTTACTAAACAACTGTTCTAATACGTTTCGTAATAATCGACTGAAAGATTAATTTTATGACTGGTTGAATGCGAATAGTAACACATTTCCCTAATAAAAAGAGGCAAAAGACGCAGTCTAGCAAAACTTTCCAACGACGCGCTATTTTTATTTTTAATTAACTTCTTCTTCTGCCTCTTGAAGAACATAACATTTGCGTCTGTAAAAATGAAAAAAAGAGGAGGAGATGACATTCTTCGCGTCGGTATGAATAAGCGTATAAAAAGTTTTAGCTTTCATATTACTTTTTTAAATCGGAATTTTCACGGATAGACGTACAAATGAATTTTTCATATCTGAAAGCGGTATCAATGATTTAGTTTTAGATTTCGTAATCGTAATTATATAAAATGAATACATGCCAATCATGCAAGACATTGGTAAATTTTTATAATAAATTTGAAATCTTTAAATTTAGAATAACACGTTCTATTCAGAAAGCTTTATTTGTTCCATTAGATACACAGAATTAAGCAAATGAGAGAATTAATAGATAAAACGTAAAACTTAGGTAAACATTTGTTTTTGACGCAATGAACTGTATACAACTATCTAGGGTTCCTCAATCACTTGCGAAGATGCTTCCTGAATAAGAACCGTCCTAATTTGACCTTTAAACGGAGGAAATGTTCAGTGTTTCGTCTTCAGCTTGGCAATCCCTACTTGACAGGTCTTCGGCTAATCCCATCTTATGAAAATCCCCCTTTAGCCGACAATGTCAGTCAGAATCAATATATCCTCCTTGACGTACTTCACTTGAATATCGTTAGACCGAAAGGCATTATTATTATTGTAGTCGGGCCACGGCGCAGATGCCTTTGATTAGTGCAACCTTGGCATGTATATCGTAATAGAAAGACCTTGTATATGATAGAATAGTTGGAAGCTTTTAATGCACCTTTGTACTACTTTAAGATTTTCTAATAAATGTGAGAAGTGAGGTGCTGAAATATTGGTAACATGTACGACTGATGGCAACACATTTACTCCTGATATAATCTCTGAAACGCAGATCTCAGTGAAAAAAATACATTTTTTTTTGGTTACTGTATCGTTCGTGAAAATTACGTTCGTTAGGTCAAGTGCCGTCGCACCCGCTTCATAGTATGAAATTGCGCCTAACAAGCGAAGTTGGATAGATCATTAAATCACAAGTATCGTAGAGTCCAAATTACTTTATTCTCCCATATTTGTTCATATTATCACGTTCCAAAGTTATTTCACGTTAGAAATCTGTAAATGGGTAAATTTGCAATATTTTCGTATTATTGCGTTAATTCTGTAATATTAAACAAATATCCAACGTGTGAAAAGATTGCTCACTCGTCTTATGACAATTTCCTTTGTTTGCAATAAAATCTCCAACACTTTAGTAACAACAAAATATTTTAAAAATTTTAAATCTTCAATATTATCAGCTTAATCTGAAAAAATACAATTTCATCTAAGAGCAAAAAGGGTATTGAACGGGAAGAACTATTAATCCTAACATATCAAACATCGTAGTTCCACGTCCATTTGTCAATCAAAAACGAAATACCTTCACGGCACAGGCACGTTTGCTACATTTACTTGCACGGAACAAGAATAAAACGAATCAATCGTTGTAAATACTTCGAAATCGCCGTAAAATCTTCTAACTAATTTTACGTCCGATTTTATGTACTCGATTCAATTTCAAAACGCCTAAAACTCAAACAAAACTACTTCAAATACACAAACTGTAAACACGACAGTAATATTTATAACTGAAAGCGAACGATTCAATGCTTAGCTATTAATTACTAATATTTTTAGAACCATCGAGCGATAAATTGCGTGCGTAGTTTAGAAGTTGGAGCTTTCGCGTTAGGCTAACGAGGTCACACCGTCTAATGTCTGCTCCTCGCCCCATCTAATACGTTGTATGTATAACAACTAATAAAGCAGATAACAGAAATATCATTAATTATATTAGAGCAGTCGCCCCAACTTTGCCTCTCTGCTAATAAATAAACGATTTTTTTGAGAAAGCTGGTAACGGGAAATTTCAGTTTATACTTCCGAAGGATTTCCGTGAAAATCTAATTTGAAACTCAGCTAGTAGAGCAAAATTTATGCGGGGAAACTTAGGTAGTACGCGATTGTAATAATTTTCGCGGAAGATATCGGAGCTAAATTGCTCATCGATTTTTCTCTTTGTATTATTAAATACATCAGAATTCATTTACGCGTTTACTTACAGGAGGTGTTTTTTCTCATGTTATAATAATAAATACGACCTGTTAACAGGATTCAGACTAAACTATAACAAATAGTTTTAGTCTTGCATTTCGTTAAATTCGTTTGAAAAAAAAAAAGAAAATAAATAAATTTGAAAATATATGGCGGGCATATTTCTTTGAAATGTTCCATTAAAACGAATATAAACGTCAAAATCTATGTTTGATGTCTAGAACTTGGTTAAACTTAATAAAAGCGAAATATACAGGGAGCGTGTTTTTCGATGTTTAATACAATTACGTCAGATAGTAGTGAAGCTAGAGAAAAGATCAAATAGGGATTTTATAGGACCAACTTAAAACGCTATTTATGGTCATTTTTTTCTTTGATTTAACCAATTTAATTTTTCTGTTGTTTCTACTTTCAGAGGAAAAGAAATTCAAGGAAGGTTACAGTCTTAACAAGACACTCCGGTCAAGTTGTTAAGATTGATCCTCTGCTATTAACCTTAAAGCCGTACAAAATTTCGAAAGAAATCATGGATGTCAGTTACACATGTTGATATAACATATTACAATTTCAGATTTATTTATGCCATGGTTTTTTTTAAGTACTTGGAACTTTTAGAGGTGGTTCTTTATTCACCAAAGATACACTATGAATTTTTTGAAAATTTTTGAATGTGCACTTTTTGGTTATAAACAATTATAACCTTTAGTAGTAACAATAGAAACTTGCTAACATAACAACTTTGCGTGATAAACGTGTTCAGAGAGTAACCTTAGTATAAGCTATTTTGTTAGAAGTGTAACTAGAGTTGGTAACCCTCAGAGGCGTAACAGGATCGGATCCGTTGTTCTTTACAAAATAATAAGTTCACATATATTCACGCGAATCATTTTAAGGGTTTCGTTAACTGTACCTGTGATCACAGCAGGTACTGAAAAAAAAATTTTCCAACCTGGAATTAATGAAAATGTAGGTATTTAGGGATGAACGCTGAGTAACGAAAAACTGTGTAATCTATCGATTCTTTCAATTGAAGCTAACATTGCGGGCACCTCGGGTATTTATAACTCGTCGGTTATGAAGGAGGGAGTCCAGGAAGAAGACTCCGAGAACCAAACACCGAGGACCGAGGATCCCAGGAAGATCATCAACCTGATGGAACTGGAGGAAGCAGGATAAGGCTCCAGAAAACCCAGGACATGCCTCGGATATGATTAGAGTGGCGACGTTGCGTGCAGTTTGTCATTGGCGTTACGTTTGGTGGCGAGCTAAGTCTAGCATGTGTGTAATCCGCCACGTAGGAGATAAGCAGAGAGCGATGGCAGTACTGGCCAGTGCATTTATATTTACAACGAATAATTTAGAAAAATATATCATAATTAATTCCTATTACGATCGTATCGAAAACGTTCTTAACGATTAACAAAATCTAACTTTCAATTTATCTACGCTACTGCATATACTTGATCGACGCTTGGCTGACTAACACTCGCTAGCAAACAGCACCGAACGTCCTCACTCTAGTTATGATTGATACATTTTCAGAAGAGAACCTATTGCTTATTGGAGAGAAAACCTATCTATTTGATGACATCTCCGACATATTCCGCTTTCTTAAATTAAATAAATAAAAATTTGCACTTCATTACATCTCATTTGGGAAATTCAGATACTAGCAGTCTTCATACAAATCCAATACAAGTGGTCTATAAGGTCTATATAGGATGTATTTTGATGTCTTTCTCAACGGAGCATCAGCACTAAAAACTGCACAACTTTGTCAATTTAAACAAATCGTGATAATAAGAAAGATCACCATGGTAATAGTAATAATTTCGGACATACTTTTTTATTGGTGTGCAGATTCCTCGCAGATGCTAAAAGGAATTCAAGATTTACCTAATTATAACAAATTCAACATTGCGTTATATATTATATGATTGTAGAGGAAATAAATTGTATCTCTTTATAAATAGAAAAAAACTTAATAATTTATACAAGTAATCCTTGCCTTAAAATAATATTTGTACCTATGTATTCGTGTTTATAAAGCATGTACGGAAAGGAAATTTAGCACCTTAATTTATTTGAACAGTTCATAAACTTATACCTAAACGAAAATATACACCGGCAGGTGTATTCCAGACTTTACAACACACTACAAAGTAAATATATAGTATATGTACCGTTTATATTTACGTAGCATATCAAGAAAATCATAATTCATATTTTTCTACTTTTAAATCTGTCTTTAAAACAAATAACCGAAGCTGGATAGTCGTCTAGCCGCCGTCTTTCTTTCACTATCTTCTTTCGATATAACGTATTCGATGTGTCCTCACTGGAAACCAACTGCGTACATATAACAAGAAAAATATGCACAAGTTCAAAGCGTGACTTTAAAACAAAAATAGTCGAGAAAGATTTTAGTGGGAGTACATTAAAATTTATTTAGTTGTATTGCTTTGGGTGTAAAATAATCATCATGGGAGTTTTATGTGCGGTTTGATGTACATTTATATCCATATTTTCGCCATATGCTGACATAATTATTTACAATCTCGCTATAAATCAATCAATAAGTTAAACGGAATTAAATATAAGCGTCTGCATAATTTCCTTACTTGCTTTTACGGTTCCTCTTGCCATGTTATTCTCAGTTATTTCCGTTGCTCCCTATAACGCTTACCTAAGGATGTCAAAATTCCACAAAGTAAACGTATAGACGCATAGGATTCGAACACACCTTTAAAATCAGACATACAAAGACCTTGAAAATTCTTCCTCAAAATAACGTGATATATTTAGAATAACAGGAAACATCATTACATTACCTTGTGCCTGTTATGTGGAACGTTTATGTATTAATAGGTTATACATTCAAATAAATGGATCTGTAACATGTGATTAATATAAATTATTGCCGTCCATAAAGAGGCAGTAATGATAAAGTAGAAATTATACCGGACCACCCGTTATAAATAATAAAAATGCTTAACATGAATTTATCAAGTCGTAATTTTCGTTCCAGGAAACAATTATTTTACGATGTTCACGTGTCGTTTTTGATTTGTTTCAGATGTTGAAGAATTATCGCTTCGGCTGAGTTTAATGGCGGCGAATTGCAGCGAGAAAGGTGAAACGCTGGAACCAAGTTTCGCCAAAGTTCGCGATATTAACTACCTCAATAATAAGTGCGTCTACTTGGAACAGTTACTGCATAGTAAGTTTTAAAACAACTTTTTTTCAGTTTTCAGTTTGTTTAGCTTCCATAAAATGCTTCTACAAAATCTCTCATGTATGTTTGACAATTCTTCAAATAAAGCCTGGTTGCTTGAGCACAACACAGAGTGTTGTTTCCGCTACAGGCGATGCGATTTTGGTTTTTTTTTAATGGAATACCTTGCTTTCAACTTACTTCAATCTTCCTCATACTTATCTAGCTCAGTTTTTGAGATAATTAAGATAATTTGAGATTTTTACAAAATGCCCGATATTTTAAACATTTTACGTATGAGAGTGATGATGCGAATTTCATTCCATTTAATATTTCTTCGGGTTGCTATTTAATTTTTTCTTTTTCAATGGAAGACCCTCTATATTTTTTCAAAATCTGTAATAATAAAGAACTCCCCCTACAATTTTTATGTACTTAAGATGCGTCCTCCATTATTAAATTAAATATCAACCGATACAGATATACGTTTTTGTTAAAATGAACAGGTACAACTCGCAATCAGTAGCCTTTGCAGATGATAGAAATATCAGAAATAAATGTAAAAACTTTGCCAATTTAAAAATTTATAACATGTTTAAATTGTGGACAAATATTCAAAGAATTTCGTTTAATTAGCAAAATTTTAAAATATACTTACTTATACTTCCTTATTTTAATCTATTTTTTCTAGTAATATCAAAGGCAAATTGAGGATATATCGCACTTAGAATTTCCTTAAAGCTCAGCTAAAGGAACAAAAATACAAACAAAACTCTTCTATTTATTTACCTCCCTCCGTTAGAAGAAAAAGTATTTTTCAAACGCAAGAAGCGGCTAAAATAATGAGTTGTTAGACTGCTGAACAAACAATCGGGTATTTGCCTTCCTGTAACCGAGACAGGAACGGAATAAAGCGCTACACAAAACGTTTTTTCAGTAGACGATTAATATGAGGTGGAATGAAAACCAGATACAACAGCTGGAACAAATCATTTTTATGTTTATTTTTCCTGGAGAAATTTTAATTAATTACTCGTGCAGGAAGTGCCTAATCCACTGTTTTCAACAGTTAATTCGATACTTTTCTTCATTTTTTTAATACGACACAGGTATATTTTGTTTAAGATAATTAATTTGTTTGGTGTAACGAGAAAGTTATATTGAAAGCCGCTCTAAGATTATTATATTGATGGTTTTAATGTTTGCATTATGAATACAACGCTAAAAGCAATAAAATTTAGAAATTATTAATACGGTCATAAAATATTCTTCAAAATATACAAACATAACGAGTGAGGTTATTATTTTTTTACTTTTCAAACCTTCACCTTGAAAATAGTATTCAGTCCTAAAGCAAAACAAATCGTATCTTACGATGATTGGTTTGGTAATTTTGCGTATTTGGCTACTTTTTCTTTATTACACAAGCTTAAAAATCTTTACAAACACAGATTATAGACATGTTTACATTGCGACGCAATTGAAAAGAAAGTAGTACTGTGGTGAACGCGACTAATTAAAGAAGATTATCAAACCATCTGGTATAAGTTGTTATCTTTCGAATTATGTCAAGCAACAGTTTAGACTAATCCAGATACCGCTACTAATATATATTATTATAAGACTTTCCATATCCTTGGTTCTGTGTTCCACTAAAATGCAATTTTCCATCTCTCCAACACAAACTATACCTTCGCTATTGAAAAATTGATTAAGAACAATAACAACACGCTTTATATAAGTAATACCCAGATCGTCTCTAGTGGAATAGACTCTATTTAATTTAGATCTTCCTCGAAAAAATAAATCCACGTAAATCTTCTTCAGTAGAACGTTTGCGTGAAGAAATCTTCTCGAATGGAATCAATATATTTTCCGACTAACGGCTTCAAGCAGTTTTAAGCAACATAAGAATGAAGAGCTCGCGACTGACGGGTGAATTGAAATGTAAGCGAGAATAGAACCCTCGTTTACAGAAGCCATCGCGTCCTTCTACCATATCCTCTCCTCAGTTGTACTACGACGTAAGGTAGATCGTTTAATTTAGCAGGAAGTCACAATATATCTTACACTCGTGTGCACAGGTTCTCTTCAAAACAACGAGCCATCACAATATGTACGTTCGTGTAGTGAACAAAAAAAATATCTGAGAGCCTGTTACATTCCATGAAAAATGAATAATACGAATCACACCGTTTTATCCCTATAAATCGATGTTTTTCATTTTGTCGGCGATCACTGTAGCCATGTTTCCTACTCTTAACCTCTTTACATTCTCTCCCACTTGGTCTTTCCATATTGCTTTCGGCGTACCTCTTGGTCTATCCTGTATTAATTTCCAATCCCTTATTCTTTTGATCACCGATTCTTCGTCCTTCCTTTCTACATGCTCTAACCACCCAGGTTCCTGTGCTTTAATGTTCTGCACTATTTCTTTTTTTTCTGTGAGGTCTTTTAATTCCTGGCTCCATAGCATATCGTATTCTTCGTCGTTAACTTTCTTGGACCTAAAATTTTTCTCAGAAGAAGAAGGGGATGTCAGAATCTTTGAAAGGAAGTCCCTTCGAAGATTCTAAGATCTTCATTTTTTTTTAAGTCAGGCACATGACTACAGTGGCGTAGGTTACAATCGATCTAATCGTTGTTTTATATATTCGTAGCTTAGTCGTTTTGTTAATCCTTTTGTCCTTAGTCTGCTGCTCGATTTTTCGCTTGGATTCGTTCTTTTATTTCGTCTTATTTCGTTTTCTGTTATTTGTTGTCTTGTTATCTTCAAGTGTTTTATTTTATTTTAGTTTATTTCTAATCCTTCGCTTCTTGCTACTTCTAGCAGTAGCAGGAATGCGTCTTCCCAATTATTTCGACTTCTTGCAATTAGAGTTATAACGGCTGCGTACGCTGAATGCTGTTGCACGTTAGATTTGATCCGTCGATAGCTCCTTCCAGTCCAATGTTAAAGATACTGTTGATAATGCATCTCCTTGTCTTACTTCTGTGTCCATTTCAGTGTCGTTCGTTATTCCATTTCCCATAATTACTTTAGCCCGTGATTGTTATTTTTGTAAGACGTATAAAATTCGATAATACATTGAAAGGCCTAAGGATATCTCGCACGCGAAATCGGACGCTTGTGTTAATTAATTAAAGACTTCGTCTTCTTTCTTTTCATCTGTACTGTGAGTAACTCGCACAAAGTCACTATACTTCTATTATTGTTTTTGTTTTCTCTGTTAGCGCGGCCCAATAAAGGTTTAAAAATTACCAAAAAAATAACAAACAAAAATCGCATTTTACAAAAAATTGAAAATAAGGCTATATTTTGTAATATTCTGAAGAAAATATCAAAATTTACCTCCAATGATTAAAAATGTTCTCATATAATACGGAGTTAATTTGTGGACAGTATACGTACGTATACTCTCTTAGTTTCCTGTACACTTTAACATCGAGTGACTTATGTGCGTCGGTTTCCTGTTTCAGTTCGGAAGGACGCGAAGATGGGTTTGGAGGCTGCCGGTAACGTTTACATCGAAGAATCGAATCCGACACCGGCGAACGGTGGAAAAACTACAGTGATGTCGTTTTCGTCGTAGCGAGAGCCGTAAACAGAAACCACTTCCGTCACATGTCATATATTTGGCGTAACATACAGTACCGTCACGTATAACGTACACGCTCACCTTTCCCGGCCCATCACTCCGCTCAGTGAGGAATTCAGAATTCCAGAGTACATTCTTTCTAATAAGAGTATAAATTCGTCGATGTGAAACATAAATCTACTCTAATACTATCTAGGTATCTTTGATCTGTATATAAAGCATACGTCCCCTGTATACATGTAATGTATCGGATATCGGAGATGTGTACTTTCGCGAGTTCTATAATCCGTATAATGGTGTAGTTAGAAATAGCGACATAGCTGTTGTATCAAACAAATTCAAAAATGTAATTATATATAGACTGTTCCATTTAACAACAAAGTTGACAGCTATTTCCGGTACAACCGGAAGTGTTACATTAATAGAAATACTATAGTTCAATAGCAATGTCGGCTTTAGTGTACTGGCAAGTTTTCAGAATTTTTCTCTTTCATATATCGATCGATACATTTCTTCGTGAGATACTCTGTATAGTTCCAGCTATTTCACAATCGCACGTAGAATTTTGACACAAACGAAGAATATGCTATAAGAAACAAGTATAAAAGAGGACAACCACATTGGTTGTATTTGTTGCAAACAAGACGCGGTGAGATTTTAAAAATTCGGAAGGAGTAACCGTTAGTACACATTTCCGATATCTTAGAAGTTGTTCAAAACTATGAGAAGGTTTAATATGCATTGCATATTATCTGTAATAATCAAACTCTCTTGGAATAATTATTGAGAATAGATGTTTGGATGCAATAATAGAAGCTTTTGTGGCTGATGGCATAGCACCAAGGCCAATAATAATAATAATAATAATAATAATAGAAGCTTTAAGAGATAAGGAGAGTATTATTTTAGTGAGGTCATGGTTACTAACTGATTTAAAAGATTAAAAAAAAAATAGTTTTTTTCTGAATATGGCTGCCTAGTCAGCATTGCCTCAAGTTTTCAGTGTGGTAAATTTAAAATGGAATGAAAAGCGGAATAAAATTTTTCGTTACGCTGGTAGCCCTAGATTCTCTAATAATGAAATTAGGAATATTATCCCAAGAATTTTTATGTGCGTACTTCATCAGTAAATAAAAAAATATATATTTAATGTTGTTTTATTTACGAAATGGTAATTTTATAATCCGTTAAATTAATTAATTCTAGTAAACATGACTCTCTCAAGGCTTTAGCAAAAGATATATTGTTCGCTAAAGTATTCCAAATTCACGTTGAACATATTTAGAAATGTTAATGTTTGTTATTTTGTTCTAGTACATCTAATAATGATTCCAATTGAATGATTTCGTTTTATTATATTTTCGTTACGATACGTGTAGGACAACATTTGTCAAATGCGAAAATTATTTTTGTAGGTAATATTAATAACCTAAAGTCGGTACGTACATTAATACAATTTTTGGCCAGATCTTGCCAACTCATTAAATATCTATCTATAACTTACAATTTATACGCAAATATTAAATGATAAAAAAAAAAGTCGAACTTAATGTTGAAATGTGTTTATTCCTATCTTCCAATTTATGTAAATACGTCTTTTTCGAACTTTGACTTTCTACGTAAAACGCAGAAGTTAGCGTTTTTGTAAATCGTTTATTTCAATTAATATTATTTAGTCGTTTTCTTCAAGAATTTTGGCAACATCTCCATCCGGTCGCGTGGTTTTATCCAGCCAGCACGCTTTAAACCGGGAAGAGTACGTAATTTCAATTTCATGAAAACTGAAAATAACTTAAATTTAATATATTGATGCAGACGTTTGTAGGTATGTAACGGCACTACTAATTTTAACGTAGATTTTCAAATATTTTGAATACGCACGTTCGAGTTTATGAAAGTTCAACATTTTTCTTTTTTATTAATTTTTTTAAATAAAATTTATTCAATTCATAATGTTTGTGTTCTTTCAAAGATGTTCGTCAACGTAAATTTGCGATTTGTATGATTATGCCAAAATCAAGAACATCTATATTGTCCTACACGTATCAAATTTTGTATAATAACAATTTGTTCAGAAACCACCCATTGTAGATACTTTTGTATTTATTATTTATTAAATGTAAAATCTATGTTATAAATAATAAATTTATTTATTTTTATCTGGTCCTTTTTATTCAATATCTAAGGACATTTTTGCGGAAAATCCTAGTTCTCCTACAATACAAAACACAATCACACACTTCACCATCACGGTAAGTACCATAACTAAGATGTCTGGGAATGAAGAAAGATTTTGAATCGTCCATCGGTACAGTTTGAATGTTCCAAGAATAAGTACATGTTTCGGTCAAAGTAATATTCAGATCATTTTATTTTTGATTAACCCTATACGGTTGTAACGCTACAGTTGATATAAAAAAACACGTATCACTTATCTACTTGCGAATAGATCGTTAGGCTGAAATATTCCAGACGCAGGCCTTTTTGTCCGGCTCGACGAGCTCGCACGGCTTGACCAGCCCGTTCGCTGTGAACATTGACCATTGTTTTCGGAAATCCACACTTATTCTTCCTAAACTTTCATTTTGAGAACGGATAGTAAGTATAAATGCGTTAGAATTTACTTTTAAATGTAATAATGTGCAAATTAAGTATTCATCACATCGAAATATAAGAAGAAAAGGTTCGGTCGCACCGATGCGAATTAAAATTTCATTTTGGATTAAGTTAAAAAGGTAGATAGAAGGTCACAGCCTTGCGTCACAGCTTGCGTTTCTAACGGATTATTACCGTGCTGGCCGATTTCACATCAGCTCTTGCTCCTCTAGCAAAAGCGATAAAAGTTGCTCCAACTCTGACTGCTCTAAATTGTTGATCAAAATTTTCCAATAGAATATGGTCCGAATACCAATGCAATACGCTATTGGTGATCTATTTTCCAAGCAAATCCAAGAGTTTCAATTTTATTTAAAGATAAGTTTTGATTCTTCAAAGGTATCAGTTTTGGTAATGTCAAACTTTGAGATTAGTTTTTATTAATTTATTTTTTCTTACTCAATTTTATTCGTATTAGAAAACAGTTTCTCTTATTGTTACAACCTTAAAGTATATTTCAATAAATTCGTATCGCTCAGCTTAGAGAACTACGATTGCAAGTAATGATCGTTTATTGAACTTGCGTTGATGATTCGTAAGAACAGATGCATCCTCTAAAAATAGACGGGCATTTCGGGCTGCTTGTAAAAATTCTCAGGTCCTTTTCATACGTGTATAAAATAGTTTATTGACGTTGACATGCATTTTACATATATATGTTTTCCATAAATATATTTCTCAAAGTGGTAACAACCGATCTCCGCACGCTGACGGTAATGTGGCTGCGTATTTACGCCGCATACATCAAAAGCCTCTTAAAATTCCATTTATTACGCTCATAAAGTTGCAATGAATACCATTTTATATCTTCACATTTCTGTAGGACCGATACTGATAAAAATGTAAATTATTCCATGCGGTAAGTATACAATGGACAGGAAATATGTATTGTAACACCTGATCTTTCCTATGCGCCTAATTTTCTCCGAAATCTAAAAGCTCCGGAATTGAGATTACTTTAAAAAGTCGGATGGACGCGTCCTATGTAAAACGCCTATTTCGTACGTGCACATTTGTCGCCGCGCGTCTGTATCGGCAGCTTTGAAGTTATTTTTCGAAGGACCAGGTGTGATTCCGAAATAAGATGTTAGCGTTAGAAGGTTACGGTTGTTTTGGCAATTTTTTTTTGTCTACGGTGCTATTTTTATGGACCAACAAACGACTTACGACCTACGACCACAACAAGTCCCATTATTTATCATGAAGCAGTTTTCCTTTACGACGAAGACACGATAAGGAATATGGATCGAAGCCTGAAACCTATGAGGCATAAATCAATATATACAATGTAATGCTGAATAACGAAACTCAGATAGCGATAAGAAAGGGAGGACATGTTTGCAAAGTTTTCCATAAAAGTTCAGTTTAGCGATAAAAACTAATTTTCAGAAGTTGAAGCTTTTTTTTTTCTTCATTTGCATTGGAAGAAAATATAATAAATAAGGATAAACAATGATTTATATTTAAGTAATTAATTGATAATGGAAATACTTTCTGGACAGACAACAACGAAAATGTTTTGTACATATACACGCCTTATTGCATGGCCGGGTTAAATTAAATCGCTGCGTATAATTTTCGGAATTTTCAACGAAACAATGCGAAGGTATCCATTGATTAACATTCCATTCCAAAAGTCATATACCGAGCCATATAGATGTTAATATTAATAAGGACGTTCTCTTGCTAAATTTTCAGAATTAATTGCATGCTGTTACCGTGTACGTATACTACCACATTCCGCGCACATTTTCAGATACCTGCTTCGAAATTATTAATTTTCAGCTATGCATAAAAATGTACTCGACCGAAAGTGCTCGGAGTCCGTCAGAAGTCGTAAAGAGAGACAATTAACTTGCAGAAATAACGTATGAATTTCAAATACGTTAACACGTGTACGTTTTACGGTCCTGGCGGTTCGTTACATATTCAAATCTCGTTAGCATTTGCGGTTTGTTAATAGACCGCAATAACTGCGCGAACAGCGATTGCTTATATTGCAAACTGCGAAATTAACACGTTCACCTTCGCTAATTAGTTTCACGTCTCCTGGTGCTAACGATAATACACAAACTGACGCTTCTTGAAAAGCTATGAATAACAGAAACTTTGGAAAACAGAAATATTCGCACGTAGATACGAATGGTCGACTCTATTTTAGGTGGACAAAGCAGGCAACTCGTGTATGTGTTATTTTGCAAGTTCCACCTTTCATCTTACAAAAGGGAATCTTTTGGCAAAACTTTTAATTAACATAGCACCTAATAAGTTGCTTGAAGAGAAACTAAGTACATCAAAAGGCCTTTATCTAAAAGGGAGTGAGGGAAGAAGGAAAGAACTAAAAAGATGCACCTGTGTTTACAAAGAGAAACATTCATGCATTCAGAAACTTCATTATAATGCAGTAGCCTCTAATTATCAAGTTTGATTAAGATTTTCAATATGTACTCCAAGGTTCTAAAGGACTCTAATCTACCGTGCCAGCCATTTTCTAATTTGATCAATATTTTCCGATTTATAGCAATTTTAAGACTGGAAAATGATAATGGTTTACTGTCGTCGTTCATCTGAATCAGCGTATAAATATATATAATACATATAAAGAAATATAGAAATACAGAAATATATAAATATGAAATATATGTAAAAAATATATATATGCACTGCCGTTGAGAGAAATTCGGTCGGTTGGTAAAAAAACTTGAAAAGGTTACAGAAACAAACGAAACTAAAAACAAAATGCAATTTTATTGTATGTACAGGTAAAAAAGACAAAAATAAATAAATAAAAAGTTATTCTGGCCTAATATAACATACTGAACATTATTTTTTTTTTCATCGAAAAAACCTCCTTTGTTGTTAATCACCGCTCGAACTATTCTAGGTATTTTTTCGATAAGTTTTGTTAAAATGGATTGTCGAATATTAATCCATTCATGTTGCAGAATATTTCGTAAATGTTCTTCTGAAGTTGGGCAAATTTTCGGATCCTCCTGTCCAGTTCATCCCACAACAACTCTATCGGGTTCAAATCTGGGCTTTGTGGGGGCCATGTCATTACTTTCAGTGTGTGCTGTTCTTGTTGCTCCTTTAGATAGTTCTTACACACTAACGCAGTGTGTTTTGGGTCGTTGTCATGCATGAATGTAGAGTTACGGCCTATTCTACGCAATCCTGATGGCACTGCATGATTCTGGAGTATTGCAAAATAATTTTCCTTCCTCATTACACCCTGCACTCTGCATAAATCTCCCGTCCCAGCAAAGGAGAAACATCCCCACAATAACACAGAACTACGCCCTTGCTTCACTGTAGGCACAATGCAGTTCGGGATCACTTTTCGGTTTTAGATCTTCAGACATCAACTCGTCGATTTTGCCCAAAAACCTCAAACTTTGACTCGTCACTCCAAAGCACGTGTTTCCAATCATCTAACGACCAATATAGATGAGAACGGGCCCACTGTAGCCGTTTTGCTCTGTTGCCCCGACGTAATAAGGGTTAAATTTTCTTAAAACTTTCGCGCAAAAACGACAGATGCACACCAACACACGTTTAATAGTAAAATGAAGCAAAATTATATCTTTACGCCTGTGATAAATAAACAAGACTGATACTGCGGTATATTTCCTAAATGTATTGTTCGTTAATAATCCCCAAACGACTCGTTTCAAAAGATCGGTACTTCCCAGAAATTCTTGGAATGATAATAAAAAGGATTTTATTGTGGTTGTCGCAATATTTCTACTTTACATAATAATTTATGGCTTTAATCCCTTAGAAAAGAGTGTATGCTTAATATTTTTCTAATTTTATGTATTAATAATTGTATACAGTGTGATATAATAGATTTTTATTGTATGACCAAACTTCACTGAACGGCAGTGTACATAGAAACACGGTAAAGACAATATAATAAAACACAGTAAACATTTTTAATATTAGACAACTGAAAATTTATAACGTAACATTTGTTCGAATTGTCTTCCGGGAGCAGCTAAACATGCTTCAATAGGCCTTACCATTGCAATAACATTTAATACAATAATAACAATGCTAACGAACATCATGTTGATGCTTCAAGATATTATACAATTATTGTTTCGAAAAATCTCCGGGAAGATATACAAAAACGGTATTAAGAGATACCTTCCGGAACATATTCAGCCGTCAGTATATGCAATCACATCCTAAAATTAATATTGGTTGCCTATAAGACAGGCGTTCCGTGGTACCTTTCATTATAATCCGATATTGCATATTTCAATGCATTTAAAATAAGGAGCAAATTCATTTTGATAGTGATACTGTTTCATTTATTTGTGTTGAACACAATAAAATTAAACAATTTGAAATCTGTTCGTAACAACTGTATATTGTTGCAGAAAAGTACGGATTGCAGCAGTTGATTCCTCCACTAAATTGTATAAAATATGCATCACTTGCGTTTTCGGCAGCTGTATTATCTCTGTATTTAAGATACTAATTAACATAAAAATTGACTTTGAATTTTATTTAGGAAATTAAGAAAAAAATATATATTAATAGATAATGATAGCGAGGACTGTGGCGTAGTATGGTAAACAATACAAAAATATCGGTAACACAAGTTTCATTAATTAATCCGGCACGGCCGTTTCGAGGATACGAATGATCCATATTCTCATTGTATCCTCGAAACGGCCGTCCCCGATCAGTTAATTAAACTTGTGTGGTGCGGAGGTTGCCGATACTTTTGTGCTGTTTACCACGTAAATAGATAATATATACAGCCAAGTCCGAAAGTATCCTTCATCACACTTACAAAAAAATAAGTCGATCCTTATTTTTGGTGAACTAATGTTTGGCGTTCAAATAGAATACTTTGTATATTTTTACGTTAGCTGAAAAGTAGTAGCTTAAGAAATATTACGATATGGAGCTAGAGAGGCTTCCGTATCCTATTTTTGTTGGGTTGGCTAGGAAAAAGCGGCTTTTAGGACGAATCATGCAAAATTGTTAATACTACTTTCAGGTAATAGAAACTTCCATATAATTCTGTATTCTTGGTTGCATAACTTCATATTATCCTCATTGACTAGTTGGTTGCCTATACCTAAGGCGCAAAGATACCAGCAACACATTTCGAAAATTGTAAACAAAGTGTGTTTCGTAATTGTCGGTAATCATAATTAATGCTTAGCTAGGTAGAAACTAGGCAGCAGTTCAATTTGTAAATAACATTATTTTTGTTAATTCAAGATTCGTACAAAACCATGTTATAGCATTTATTAAAATTTTAATTAATTTTGGGTTGCTTTTATTTCTAAAATTTCTCGTATTTCTGCAAAAAAAAATAATATCGCTGAAATAAAACGAACATTGGAAGCCTGAGAGACGTACCGCACCTGTTGGAGAAGTGAAATAACCGCAATAACAGTATCCCTATCCTGGGTAGAGATGTGCGCGGTATAAATGCTTATGTTTTGAATTGTCAGTTTGTTATAATTTTCTAAATACTCATACCTTACAATAGTATTGATTGAACAGATACCTTTTAGATATTTTAAATTTGTCGTGTTATAATAATTCTGTTGGAAGGCTTGTGTAAATTGTACGGTTTGTACCCATCTCTTATCCCACTACTTGTTCCCACTTCCTTCGGCAGGTCAACCAGGAATGGCCGAAAGCGGTCATCAAACAGTGTGCAGGTGTTTTTTAAATGTAGTTTATAGTGTTGAGTGACTTAGTTTTAATTGCACGTAAGTTTCTTTTTAATATTAATTTAAATAAGGTGATAACAGCGGATATAGGTTAGACCTTTAACGATTTTGACAGGCGAGAAACGTAAGGTTAGAATTTCCTGCCTTGGCAGTAATTTACAATTTGTTGATATCTAGTGCATAAAGTACAGTGCACTCGCCTATGTCTACAATACACAATACCAAACTGGTCTCTTCCAAATATATAACTATCTAACATACATTTGCGCGATTTGTTGACGTTGCGTTTTTTTTTTCGCCTGGAGACGGTTTTCTTTTACGTAAAATCAGTTGATTTGTAACGGCGGTCAGCTTATCTTAACAAGTCGCTATTATCTGCGAGTCCCGGTTTCGCATTATCTCCGGGATTTCGCCTGCGAGTATCGTATCGGAAAAGTGAACCTTTTCCTTCGTTCGGTTTTATCAGTCCGTACGAAACTCATGTGATGTAATAGTTTTATACGCACCAACCACTCTGTTTCAATCGTTTCGAAAGTGTGTTGTACTGTTATTTGAAAATAGGTCGGGTCTGCACCGTAGGAATTTGCACACATTTCTTGTGTGTGCCAGTTTTAATTTTTACGTTCGTCGACCTACCAACGAAATCAATTCGGAACGCTCCGATGTACTTCTTTGATTTCGCAGTGTTGTGAGTGATCCTTTGCTTGTTTCTGTTTATATAAACTGGTGGGTACATGGAAAGTTGTAAAAATGTGGGGAAATTGAACCAACACGTCTATATGAAGGTAAATTTTTCCGTAGTACATATGCTTTAAGTAAATTTCAAAGTTCAATATCTTACCGCAAGTTACCGCCAGAAAGGATTTTTTTAAGACGCAGTTCTAATACACTTCTAATTGTACGCAAGAAATATTGAGAACAAACATACAGTGTTATCCAAAAACATGGGCGTAATGCATCTATTATTAAATGCGCTCTTCATATACAGGCCGTCCCACCGTGAACTGTATCCATCAATAGATGACACTTAATAAATTGTCATTTATTTAGTAAACAATGCGATCAAATAAAAATTTTTATGGTTGTCGTTTAAGTCAAAAAGAAGTTACTGATATCTATAATCACAAATAATGGTGTATGGGGGTGAGAGGTTGAATACAACGCTTCCATTTCGTCGTGTATTTCCGTTGCGTATGGTGTACATTGCATAAAAAAAAAAATACCCGACGAAATCTACGCATTGTCCATATGTGTCCTGCAGCTCCGCAGCCATAGTGTGTACCAGCCGTCGCTGATCATAAGTATCCCAATTTACCTAATATTTCGCAGGGAACTGTGTCCAAAATTCATGCACAGTTTAGAGAACTTGGACGTGTTAAATTGCTAAAAACATCGGAGAAGACGCTGTGAACGTAGACATTTTATTCAATATTCAAGACAAATTCGCGCTAAATTGCACGAGAGAGTAATTAATGTCAGCCCTACAAATGTTTTGGAATGTCTGTCTATAACTAACAGAAGACGTTCCATGTTATAAAGTAGAGTTCTGTGATAATGAGGTAGCTCTTGATTCTATTCTTTTTTGTGGACGAAATAATTTTCACGTGGAACGTGGAAGTAAGGAGGAGAATCCTTACTATTAGATGGATTGGACAGGTATCGGTAACCATATATTTGGCCAAATTTTTATTGAAATGAATTTGGCAGTGAAAAAAGAATTAATCTCATTAGAGATGAAGGTATTCCTGTTCTGACAAATTTGTATTGAGATGAAATAGATCTAGTGATACCAAGTAGATATGTTTTGTTTCAGCAACACCCTATTATGCAATAATTGTAAAAAATTACCGAAATTAATTTTTTCCTAAGAAAAAAATGTGGCAAAAAGATGATATTGAGTGGGTAACTAGATCACTTGAACTTGTGCCATTGGACTTTTTCTGTGTTGTATTTTTAAAAATAAAGTATATGCAACAAAGGCAGATAACATTGATGATAATAAGGAATATTTCAGCTTAAGTTTTAGAGAAAGTTAGAAATTATCTTTTTGGGGTAAGGTTTTCCAAAAGCCAAGCCTACAATTAATACGGCAAAAATTAAATTAGGTACATTAACATCTTTTGCATGTAAAACATTACATTCGAACGAACATACGATTTGGTTTGTTGTTCTATTCTCGATTTGTATCCCTAATTAAGAATTATTCGCTTAAACGGGAAATTTATCAGTAAAGAGAAGGAACGCTAACCATTTAACCATCCGGTTATTAAGAATTCTCGTATTACGGAAATAACCAACCAAGAACTTATCTTTGCGGTATCTCCCGCAAAGACAAGTTCCCGATAAACAAAATAATAAAGAGCATGAAGAATCAATGACATGTTGGACTACAAAAGGTAAAAGATGGTAACGTATCTACCCCAGGCAAGAACGCGTTTATAAAGAATTGCAACTAACACCAAATTTAAGGTTGGATCCACATAGTACGATTAGATTTCAAGAATATATATATATATATATATATATACAAAAGGCACTTGCCTTATGGACAGATGTTGAAACAACGTAATATAATGGCGTTAATTGGTTTAAATAATATGAAAAACTTAATACATATTCGCCTTCATGCTCAATTCATTCCCCACTTCTTCTAATTTAAATTCTTTGAAAAAATCTTTTGGTGTATCTTAGAAAAATATGAGATAGTCAGTGGAAAAAGTCTTATGGTGTTATGTTAATTGATGGTGCATACGTCATTTGTTAACGAAAAAATATCGTTATCAAAAGTGGCATGTCTTTGACGTCAATCAATTGGCGCTGCACAAATCCTATTAACAAAAGCGAAATATCTAACTAATGGACTAATCATGTTTGTAGAGCTAGTTTGATTGAAAACTAGCGCCAGTGCGGACTGGTTCACTAGTAAAATTAAATTCCGTGTGCAAGCATTAACTTGCCTACACTTTAAAAATTTGAACGGAAAAATGTACAGCTTCTGCAACTTGCTTGCGCCATTGACTATCTGAAAGCAAATTACTAATGAAATTGGCGCAGTTAAAAAATTGCGTATTTAGTACCTAAACCTTTACGACCGGTTTCATAATGCGTAAAATCCCTTTAACTAAAGAACCGTTTAAGTTAAAGCAGACTTTAAGGTGCAATGGTATTTACCTCTAGCCATAGTCGACTTTAGCGTGTTGGTCACATTCTAACGCAGTGGTTTTCATTGTATTCCCATATAATATTGGCATGAGCAACCTCTACGCGCGTTTTTTAGCATCAGACGTTCAGTGTTTTCTTCTTTTTTACAACTATAGCAATGTTATGAGTATCACAAATCATGAGATAAGCTCGATCCTATAATCACTGTTCCCTAATAACAAATAACGACAACATCTTCTATTTATAAAACCATTTTTTAAGCTGGAGTCATTGAATATGCTTTGATGGTGGCAGGAGCCAGGCCAGTGAACAACGATGCCCCAAACCTTTAAATCTAGATCTGACGTTCTTTATACTTTCAATGCAAAGAAACCCTTTCGAGATCTAAAGGTTCTATATCGCAGTCTCCAGATTGGTGTATCCTAATCAATGGTGCCAATAACTCGAAGTATCTCCCAATAGCGCCAATAGCTCGGCTATAGGGAATGAATTGTTGTGGAAGCTCGATTCGTTACCCTACAACCCAAAGCTTTCGATATCGCTGTAAAGTCGTCCGCTGTTATAAGCATACTCTCAGTTACATAAAAACACAATGCAAGGATATTGGTTGTATGCTTACTTCCGCTATTAAATATTCCAATAGTAACATGATAATGTTGTTAAGGAAAACTTACCTATTTGTAGGATGTGAAATTATTGTATTTTATCGACGAAACACCCAAAAAATTCCGTTTCGCTGTATTTTCTAAAGCAATCTACCTTATTCCTATAAACCGTTCGGCTTTTTCCAATTACTTGCACTTGAACTGAAGCAAGTTTATTACAAAACAAATTATGCAAAAATACGTAAAAATACGTATAGTAAAATTTGTAACAAATTAACTACAGAAAAAGCAATAAGAAACGTCCATACGTTTAACTATAAATTAATAAATAATAAGTGTTTTTTTTTTATTGTACAACCGATATATTCTAAACTTTCAAAGTACCTTCGACGCAATAGACTATTGGCAAATTTCTGGGTTTAACAATGTATATGTTAACTTATGTAATATTATGAGCTGATTGCATGTTAACAAACGTGTTGTTAAACGTTGTTTGTCATTTAAAGATTTGAACTAGAAAAAGCTCGCATGTATAAATAAGATCTCGAGTTTATGGTAATTTTGACACCACAATATCTACCAAATAAGTCCGTGCAGAATAATAAATAACTGCCGGACTATTGGTTACTGAAGTCCTGAATACATCAGCTAGTCAACATATGAATAAATTTCCGAAATGGGGCCGAAATTAATATGATATGAAAACGTCCATTTCGTCAATTAATAATTAGTAATTTATCTTTTGATTTGCTTCGAAATAGTAACTTTGAAATCTTATCCATGAATAGATATATTTCATTTAGAATTTACTGATACGAATCTTCCATTCAGATATCTATTTGCTATCTTTAAAGATTATACCGCAAAAAGTGCATTTGAGTTGAGAGTTAAAAAATTATAAAAATCTTTATCGCCCATAAAACAAACCAGTTTATAAATTGCAGCTAGTAGTAAGATGTTCCTAGCAAATATCATTTTATTCGAAACCTTATTAGCACGCCTTCGCACCTTTTATTTACATCTTTTGCCACATCTATAGCTTGTAGGCAAAGTTTTCAATAGGAATTCCACTAACCTCATTATTTTATCAATTAGTTTCACTATTTCGGTCAGTGAAGCAGAAATTTTGCAGTTTATCTGTTGGCAAAATTCTGTCGCGTTTTACAGTTTTAACTTTTGCAACCTTCTCATAAAATTGCCGTTACAAAATAGAAATATTCGATTACTCGTACTACAATTGCGGCAAATTGTCTAGTTAATTTTACATGCTTGTAAATTAACTTTTGTGCAATTTTGTGCATCGTCGCTCAATAAGATGCATAAACAACGGGCGGCCACGTGCAATCGGAAATCTCTCGTAATGACGTAATCTGTGTCAAGTTTCTCTATAGTGCAACTTTTAAATAATAATTCGCCATGTAAGATAACCCATAGAATTTAATAGATATGTGTTTATTATACACGATACTATCTGAATAATTGGAAATATTGTATATTGCGTAGAAACTAAAGCCACGTTAAAAGTTAATTTGTTGCGTGTGATGTATGACATACCTGAAATGTATTAAAAACGTTTAACCGTGCTTGTTAAGTGTACTTAATAGCGTAATAACGGCAGTTGGGAATTGACAACACCACAGGGGATAAGCGTACGATTCTTCGCGCCGGTGGAAGTAGATATCAGCGAGATGAAATTAGCATGTTTAAATTAAATTGAAATTGAAATTGAATGGAAGCCTTCGTTAATTATGAACGATCGAATGATTTGGAAATTTGGATTAGAAGATTGGATTGGTTGGATTAGAAGAAATTTGGATTGTTTCACTTTCACTTGCTTATAGAAATTGTGTACTTTACGATGGACACCTTTGTAAGTTCAAAACAAATGACTGTATTGCATTCTTAATAATGCAAATGGAAAATCCTAAATTGATTATTGGTAAATTTTAATCGAAGTTTTCAGATTATGAATAAATGAATAATTACGGCAACAATGCTTGAAAAAGAAGAAACTTGTTCCTTCACGCGAAAATTAATTGTTAGCACTAATGCAGTTGCTGGCTGTCTCCACTTCTTGTATCCAGTCTAGAGCAAGAGTACGGTTAAATAATGAGCGCAAATTTACATTTTAACTTGTAGTAATAACTTCATCACTATCACTCCATCATATTAAATCATCGCAGATGGATCTGAATGCGCCATCCATACAGCGACTAAACCTCCTTGAGATAACAATAACTTTTGGGAAAAATCGAAATCGGACACTTACTTCCGAACCGGAAGGAGTATTTACCTGCTGCTTTTTTTCCGAAACTTACTATTCCGTGGTTTCTTAATGAGGAAGATATTGTTAGGATTCGTCGGTGTGGCACCTGTGTACGCTACTTAGTTCTTCTACATGTTAAGAATTTCATTAAGCGTGATAACGTTTCTACGTATTATACCGCTACATGGAGCTGCATGTAACGCCGATATTGACAACGTATTTTCTAGCGTGATTTGCTGCAGCTAGTACTACCGGCACAGTGGAATTAATTGATTGAAAGCTGGCAGGTTTTATTTATACCACAAATAGTGATAAGTAGAGTGACGACATTGCGTGCAGTTTGTCATTGGCGTTACGTTCGGTGGCAGGCTAAGTCTCGCATGTACTGACGGCAGTACTGGTCAGTACGTAGTTAGTACAACGAACAATTTCGAAAAATATATCATAGTTAATTCTTATTACGATCGTGTCGAAAACGTACTTGACGATTAACAAAATCTAACTTTCAGTTTATCTACGCTACTGCTCGCTAGCAAACTGCACCGAACGTCCTCACTCTAGTGATAAGTGATGAAATAAAAAAGGTATCGCGCGCAAATTTGGGTTCTTTTATATTTCGTATTCAATAAATACAATCGATATAATTTACGCCTTGTATATTTATACGTAATAATAGCGCACATGTATATTCCAGTCTTATTACTCTGTTAGTATTTTCTATTTGTGGCGTATAAAACGTTAATAACGCTGCTCCGATTTGGAACTTTAAATTCTAATTGAAATAAACGAAAGGTTCCATGCACAAATCTAATATCGCCTCTGTAAAGCTATTGAACGGTAACTTTTTTGTTGCTTTATTGTACGTTTGTTAGCGTTACACCTGCTCCGTTGTCATTATAATACACCTGCTATACAAAGATATTTGTATTCTATTGATTGATTATGATTAATATATAATTGATAGGATAAAGTATAAGTATTTACATTTTAAAAACAGTTTAATGAATAAATTAGCAAAACATAGAGCGGACAGAAAATTTTCGCAAGAGTATGTATTAGCAACTACCACAAATTATGCAATGAAATAATTATTCCATGTTTCCACATCTCCAAAAGCTTTCGCTATTTACAAAGAAGCATTGGCCGGCTACGAGGGTTTTGTGCTTGCGGCGCTCGTGGGTGTTCGCCCTCTCTACCACTCGCCAAATTATTTGGAGGAGTGAGGTTAAACTGGAAAACCTTTTTGCGAACTCGAAACTCGAACTCCTCGACTCCTTCATTAAAAAAAGAATAAAGTATTTCGTTGCCACATCTGCTTGGTGAATAACTACAATAGTATCTAGGTTTAATCCTAAAGCAGGAAACATTTGGTTCACGCTAGTAGTTTCATTTTGATGTTTGTTTCTCTTTGTAATTGTGAGATTATCTAAACAGTGCCCAAATTTCTACGTGTCCGTTTCAGCGTCCAGTATTTAGCATCTGTTGCGAACGTTCTCACAGAGCCCTGCAATCTCGGTTTTATACAATTGAATAGCAGTCGGATGATGGAAGGCAACACTTCTTGGGCAAGTAAATCAAAAGGAAGCAAGCACAGTGTGGCCTCAATTGCCGCTGCTGGTGCTTGGCAAGTAGCTCTTTTCGACATTTCAGCGTTCTGAAGCAATACTAACAAATGAAGTGTTCCAAGAAAAACAAAAGCTGTTTTTTATATTCTGAGTTAGGGCCATTTGATCAAATTCGTAACACTGGGAGATAATATCAGCCGCTACCTCATTGAGGAGGTCTCCTTCTTATTTTTGAAGCATAATTTAGACAATAAGAATTGCCGAATAAGTTATTAAAATGTTCAGATAACGAAAGTAATTTTCCTAATTCATCAGGTTGGCTTTCCTTTGTGTAGACTCTTTATAGTCCAGCCGACGACCGTCCTCTTGTTTCTAAATTAAACTAGCTAATAAATTCCGTATTGGGCCTGAACATTTGCCTACTGCCTATATTATTAAAACAAAAAAAAAAAAAACAAATTAAATATATGCCAGGTAACGTACTACTGCTGTTAATTATTGCAGTAGCGAAAGTCGTATGTACAAACGTAACCATTCATTGCATGATTTATGTGACAAGTGGAAAGATTTTAATGATATTGTTTATGCTTTAAATATCTTCATTGGTTGTTGAGCACACGAAACTTAATCTCGACTAGTTCGTTGAGTTTACTTAACGCTAAAATGAACAAAAGTCTCTCATTAACGCAAACAACTTCAAACACCGCCACTTATCGACTACTAAAACAATCAAGTGTTATTTATATTGTTAGTTCCAATACGGTTTATTCCCTTATCAAAAACTAACACGATTGGTATGGATTGTTAACCTAAAATCACGCAACTTTGTGTCTCGCTATCGTATTACAGTGAAATTTTATATCCTTACAAATACTGGAATTCAGAAACAGATAATCCTGAAAGAATATAACGAAATACGCACACAATATACACTGTCCTATTTGTTTTTGTCGTACGTTAAAACCACGAACTTGTTCGGGTTTTTTGATTTTTTTAGCGAAAGTCGGTCAAGTGTAAAATTGGATGTGGTTGGATTTGATAGAACTTGAATATAGGAAAACTAATAGCTTTCGAATAAAATTGAGTATTCGTATTAGCGTTGTAGTGTGTTTTTGGTTGTTATATTTAGATGAAAATTTATTTTATGATGTTAGGAAATGGTTACGGTAAATAGTGATACCGAAGATTATATTCTCGATATTATAGGCAAGTTTTTATTTATTTAGATTTTAACGTAATGGAATAGCTAAATAAAGAGAAATGTTTGCTTTTCATTATTACACGTATAGAACAGAGGAGCAACAGACAACAACAGCAGTCTTTAGAAATCTTCTGAAGAAGCTGACAGGATGATCAGCAAAACGTCAAGTAAAATATTAACTATACGACATCACCCGAAAGACATTTCTACTATGAATTACGGTCGTGAAAGCCTACACTCAACTAAAGAATTTGATAGTTATTGCCAAAGCAAGCGAATATATTCTGGCGTGTATGTAGGGTAGATGGATGTTTCTGTTCTTCTTTCTTAAATGCGTTTGTTGCTTGGAGTTCTGTTTGATTTCCTTCACGGAACCCTTGGGAAACTTCAAGGGAACATCATGGTTGGACATTTTTGATGAAGACTGTAAAAACGCCGTCCATGAAGAAGTACACAGGCTTCTGTTTATGTTGCTCGAGAGCAGATTAAACTATAACCACTAATAAAAACAGAGTATGAATAACAATTACATATTTGAAATTTCAATAGCGTCACAAAGGTACCTTGTCACTACCAATTTTTTACTTTTTAATTCAGATTTTTCTCTAGGTATGTGCAAGTTTTGATTTTGTTTTATCCACCTGCTATAACAACCATTTTAATCGAAAAAGATCTCTGTAAACACGTTTTATGCAATGTAAACAAGTGAAATGTTCAAATACATATCGACAAATATTAGCACGGTAAATCGAATGTGTTATAAAGTGCACGCAAATTTTTACCATTAGAGAAACGAAAAAAAAATAGAAGCGTAATATAGCAACGGTTACCATATAACTACTTATGTAATCATTAAAATTGAATCGTTTCGAAAATCTGTCTAAGAACGTTGGAACCACACCGAATCGCGGTTAGCTCATACAATTGTCTGTGACCGCAGGCAATAATATCTTATGCTGTATTAACGGTATATTTTTTTACCGTGTTCGCGAGATTAGAGCCGAAACGATTTTTGTAGTCCGCAGCTATTCCCCCATCGTCAATATCCAGCAGTCTAGCTATATTTATTAATGCTCTTTTTTCAATTAGTAAGCGTCTACATTAAAATCTACCGAATGTAAATTGGGTACTTGAATCAGGGTACCGTAGACGGTTGACTACAGCGCGATATTTGCAAATACAGGTTCACTAAAATAATATTACGTCATTTTCCGTTCTATACACAATCCTGTAGAATTATGTATATTACATAACTAATATGAAAAAAGGTAGTCAGACTGACAACTCACCTTCATTGAATACTAAATGTACAGGTACCACTTTTGGATCGTATAGCAACTTTGACGTCACAAAGTTTTCCTAATATTTTTCTTTTTTTTTGGAATATTAAACAGTTTTCTGTTAAAAGAAAAGAGAATTGTGAATTGAAGAATGAATATATTAAACATTTGCATGTTAGCCACGGATTTACAAACAAGATTTTCATTTTTTGTTCCAGGTGTTAATGGCCCGAACATCATTAACCTGGCTTAGGATAGGCCGGTGATCATGGCGGATACCGGAGCGGAAAATGAAGCAGATTCGGGAAGTGGCGGGCCCACGACGTGTACCGCCCCAGACGAAACCGGCACGGCCGAAGACGACTCTGAACAGAACGACCCGGAACAACGGGTGACCGCCAGCAATACCAACTACGATTCCGGCGAAGGTACGCACAGGTGCGACCATTGCGATTTCGACGCCGTCAACAAAATCGCGTTGGCGGCGCACATTACTCAAGTACATACGAACGTTAGAGGGAACGAGGTCGAAATGGAAACCGAAAACAACAATCCGCCTCCGGACAGGGTGCATCGGAAGATGTTCGAGTGCGACGTGTGCAACATGAAGTTCTCGAACGGCGCGAACATGCGCCGCCACAAGATGCGACATACCGGGGTCAAGCCGTACGAATGTCGCGTTTGCCAGAAGCGTTTCTTCAGGAAGGATCACCTAGCGGAACACTTTACCACCCATACGAAAACGTTACCGTACCATTGTCCGATTTGCAACAGAGGCTTCCAAAGGCAGATCGCTATGAGGGCTCATTTTCAGAACGAACACGTCGGTCAGCATGATCTCGTCAAATCTTGCCCGTTGTGTAGTTATAGAGCGGGATCCATGAAGAACTTGCGAGTACATTTTTTCAATAGGTAAATAATACTAGTGTCCAAAAAAGACATCTCTCGTTTGATGGACAGACGTGCTAACGAGGTCTATACCACGAACGAAATCACTTTAATACTCAAACGTGCTCTGTCTGCAACTACATATATTATAATATTTCGATAGACATATAATAATCGGAAATACCAAGAAGAAGCTTAACGTTCCAAAGATGTAATGTATGTTTTATAATATTCCAGACATGGCATAGATTTAGATAATCCAGGACCTGCAGGATCTCAAGCGTCCTTACTAGCTGCTGCCGCTCAACAAGGATTTCCACTGGACGGTGCATTAAATTCACTAGGCAGTCTATCCGGGAGTGTATCAGTTAGCGTTGCTGCAAATTATAGCGATTCCGGCGATTCTACAGGTGCGAGATCAACCGATAATGCCACGCCGCCGATGCATTTTCTTACCCCCCATGTCGAAATTTCGATGGCTGATGCTCCGGGGCCAGTCTTTTCACCTTCACTGGTAAGTTTCGTAATTGCGTATGAAGTAAGTGGGTCAAATCATTCGTTCTAGTGTGATCAGCAACGAAATAACGTTCAACCAGGTCAAAGCGGCGAATCGTCGCATAGATTGAACGGCGAATGTCCCGGCTCACCTCAATCTGCGGATTCTAATTCGAACGCTCCGTCCAGCAGCCACATGCAACCTAATTCCCTAAGGATAGACCACGAAACGAACATCACACCTTCGATATCACTAATACCTATAAAGCAGGAACCTAACGAAGATTGCTACGAGAATAAGAGGAACGGGCCGATGAACCCCAGCACCTCGCCCTCGGGAAGTGTTCAATTGCAAACCGCCACGTCGAGTAGTTTAAGTTCGTTGATCAAAGTGTCGCCGTTGAAAAGCTTACTAAGAGAGGATTTGAAGAGGAAGATCGTCACGAGGAGCGGAAATTCGACCAGCCGAAGCAGATCGACGATGTCGCCGAGTAATAACCATCCGGAAAGTTCCCCGAACGATGCTAACACGACCACGAACGGTACCATAACATCGACAGGTCCGGAACAACCGTCCGACTCTACGATGTGGAGATTGTCGGGTAAACGTTCGTTATCCGGCTTGCAATGCATTTATTGCGGTATCGGATTTCCCGATCAGACGCTGTATTTCTTACACAAAGGTTGTCATTCGGACGCGAATCCGTGGAAATGCAACATTTGTGGTGAACAGTGCTGTAACGTTTACGAATTTAATTCGCATCTGTTGAGTAAGAGCCATCAGTAAATGCACCGACGTTTTCTCTGTAAGACGCATATTTTTTCGTTGAAATGTATTTAAAAGGATTTTTTGAAACGACCAAGATAATGAAATAGTTTGTTACGATAATAAATAAGAAGAACAATGCTTTACGTAGGTACTGCAACTGCGATTATTTTTGGATCGGTATGATACTATGAAAATGTTGGGATTAGGTGTAGATGAAGATAAAATTAAATTATAGCAATCACATTTTTTACAATCTTGAAATTATAGTGACACGTAAAATTAATTTACGTTAAAGTGAAATTTTAAAATAATGGTACGTTTACGTAATATTAACGATAATTGACTATCGATTTATCTCTACTACTTTTTCCTCTTGGGATACCTAAAATCAAAGGTTTATCAGTTAATTGAAGGAAGGAAATTTCAATTAATTTTCTCTTCTGTTTCAAAAAGAATCAATTTGATAAGTTACTTTGTTTTCTAAGTAAAACAATTAATTTTGAAAAAACACTGTGAAATATCAAATATTTTTAAAATCTGCGGATTTCAGAAATTTAACAAAGAATTGGCCATTTCAAAAAAGTCTGTGATGTCATACTTGCATAAGAGGCCGTCAGCGATAAAAGACGACAATAAGAGCAGATTGGATGTTCCAGTGAAGTGTAGGAATAGGATAAGATAGTACCGTATATTACATAATTAAATATAATGGACAATGATTCGATTACCAAACAATTGAAAAAGATTAAGCATATTTGAAACGAAAAACATTAATTAACTCAACATAAAACATGTGACGCAAGTAATTATTGAATTTTTATAAATAATAAGCTTTCTTGCTATTATCTGTTTTTCTCAAGCAGAGTATCTTTTTCGTTTTAAACGATAAACCGGGGATAATTCCATAAATATATTATTGCTTCTAATAACCGTTTAAATATTATTATTTGAACTGAACAGAAAAATCATATATCCGCCTAAAATAATGCGATCCTTTTATAAAATTTCTTTCGCTGTGTGTTTAAACGGATATTTGTATTTGAGGAGCACATAAATATTCTCTTAAAAGATAACATTATTTGCCATTTTTCTTTATGTATTTATTTGTATATAATCAGACAAAGAATCGTTAAAAAAAATATATAAACGTTTGTGAACAGTTTTACCAACACATTGTTGCTTTGCTCGTACCATAAATGAATCTTGAATAAGATTTTAAATTGAACAGATACAATTACAACCTACATGTTACAAAGTTCAAGTAAGAAAGAAAAACTTGCTGAAATAAACTTTGCCATGGATTATTATTTAACACAATTTAATTTTGAGGAAATGGGGAAATCGGGATGATACCCGATCGCGCTATGAGCTCACTCGTCACGCGCCCGCCTCCTCCTTCCCATGTCCGAAAATGGGTAACGAACAATCGGTATAGTGTATCGAAACCTTTGATTATAATGTGATTGAAATGCTCCCATGTAATATGAGATTTAGCTTTGAAAGTTTTGTTGAATCGAGAAGTGAAAATCTCTCCAATAATCAGTAATGGTCTTTTGAGCACTTGTATATTGAAATTGAAAGCTGCAATTTTGTCTCTGTGTATATTTTGATTCTATGACTATCGTTTATTGCAAAAATAATCGCATTTACAGTAAATTAATCGTTTGAGTGCCATGGGTTTTTGTTACTTCCTAATCGATAATTGTCAAGAGACGTGACAGCGCCTGTCTAAACATCCCAAGAAGCGCGATTACTGCGTTTACGGCTTCAGTTTTGCGTTATCCTAACATCCCTTTGAGGATAAGTTGTGAAATTTGTGTGTTTAAATCATATAAAAATATTATTAAATTTGTCCAAGACCAAACGGTAACCTTCGCCAAAAATCGACCGTACTGTTACTGTCGACTCCAGCTAGCACTTTTGGATACGGAACAGAAGAAGCGCGATTATCCCGCTTTGCACTCAAACGATTAGAGATTTTAATACATGAAAATATATATCATATTTAATTCAAAACATTGAGTTAATATAAACAGTCATCTGTATAATTGTTATGTACAAATCCAGCAAAGTAGAATATATATATTTTTTTAGTTATAAACTATTCCCACAATGAGATGAACAAAAATTAGAAGTATCGCTGTAAATATTTAAACTGCTATCTTTCACTGCTCTTGATTTCAGTACGGTAAACGTGTTACTTCCATGTTTACGGTTACATCTTGAAAACAGTTACTGTTAGAGATTATTTTTATATCAAATTAGTGAATATAAAGCTAATCTCGTCGTTGAAAATGTGTTAGTTACGACATGCGGCAGAGATATTGAAGCCTGCCATTGTTGCTGTTATTTATATTTCAAGTGCCTAGGTGAATCTACAATGACCTGAAAGTTGCTCTAAATTTATATTCCGTCCAAGAAAATTTAAAACAAAGATGAAGAGAAGAACTTGTATATTTAAATATAAATATTATTATACATATGATATTGAGAGATTATAATTATTATTTTAGATGTATATGTATATTGTAACATTTGCGTATTAATAAGTTGTTAGGGAACCTGTTGCTATAAGGGAAATTATTGCATTAGGTCTATTATTTTCGATACATTCCAAATGATCATTCCTGAGAATCATTTCCATTGCTATTAGATGCTATTGCATATGATGTTTTTTTTACTAAATAAAACCTCACTTCTCTCCGAGCGAAATATCGAAGGCGTACAATGTGAATGTTTTGCAAGACGTTTGTAATTGATTCATTTTCAAGTATAATACAATACATTCCTCCTCCGAAACGATTTATAGATGGTGAAAATGTACAAAATTATCTGTGATTTAAATGTGGTACCAAGCAGTTTTTTCTCTTGGTTTTCCTACAACGATTTTGAAATTTAAATCGATTACAGCGTCCTCTGTGAGTAACTTTAAATTAATCTGTTGTATAGGTGCAATATTTATGTTTAGTGCCTTAAGGAAGAAAATAAATAAATCTTCACATCTGCACATCCCAATCAATGTTCGATGATTTCGTTAACTTCAATCAGTACTATTTACAAAGATATACTTTAAGATAAATTGTAGTACATCAAATAGCGTCGCCAGTTGATTGTATATGATAATATTATTTTCTGAGATTATAAATGCTGTTAATATTAAACATTATACATATATGAATAGATAATGACGTCTATTTGTGAATTGTCAGACATTCCTCTATTTATTTTTTACAGAGAAGATATTTTAACAAATGTGATTTTTCAAAAATTTTAAACAATATTTATTTTTATTTATATACTGTGTAAATTTATTTTTTTTTTTGTTTATTGGTGAAAGGGGTTAAATAAAAGATTTAAAATTAAGAATGATCCTTATTTTTTTTATTTTCTTAAATTTAAAATGGGAATATTTTTATTCCCGCCGTTTAAAGGATGCTACTTGCACAATTTTTAGGCAAAATGTTGCGCTCTACCACCAATCTTAGATAAACGAAACCCTCATAGTAATAAACAATACATAAATATCGGCAACCTCCGCACCACACAAGTTTAATTAATTATATAATATAGGAGGAGGACCATTCGTGTCCTCGAAACGGCCGTCCCGGACTAATTATTATATTACTATATAATAAATTAAACTTGTGTGGTGCGGAGGTTGCCGATACTTATGTGTTGTTTACCATACTACGCCACAGTCCTTGCTATCATTATTCCCCATAATAATACGGTGAAATACATCGCCTAAGCATAATTCCTAATTTTGTATCTAAGCATACAATTTAATCCTTTTCCTACATTATTTTATTCACCTTTAACATAAACCAGTAGCACTGAAAAGTACTGATTTAAATTCTACAGGAAGACAATAATAATAAACGGATACAGAGACAAAGCTAAACAACATTCAATTCATTATTGGTAGCAAATTTGCTTTAGTGCTATTTGTGTATAGGTCCCAATATTTGCTTTCGTTATTTGCGTGTATCACATTAAGTGATTCAATTTGTATAATTAATATAATTATATGATTCTGTCTGGACTTTTATTAGTGACTCGCTCTGCTGCTCCAGAGCTGTTCTGGAACGACGCCGGATACGCCTCGGCTGGGGCGATATGGCAGTCAATTTACAAAGAAGTGTTGATAATTTCAATGCCGCAAATCTCTAAATTATGGTCGTGTTGCATCACCCGCCATCTCTTTTTTATCTGTACCTCGTCTATACTGTTAGCTCATTGTAGTTGTGGGTTATTTTAGAAGTTCTCCTGTTATCTAGTTATTGAAATAACTTCTTGTAAATCAATATAACTAGTTACAAAAATGTGCGAGTGACACACATTTCTTAAAAACTCTATTAAAACACTTTAAATATGATATATTGCCTGTTCGACCACTTATCAAACGCACTATAAGAATAAGCCGGCTAATAGAGCCATATGTACAGTGGCCGCTTTATGTTTTGTCTCCCCCTCGCAACGACTAAATATCGATACTATCTTCCGCGTGGAAAGGCCAAGTATTTAGGTTCAGCAAATAAAAGCACAGGACCGCATTTATTGGGAATACCCATCATAAATTAAAATGGGAGTAATAAAATCTACCTGTGAATCTTAAAATAATCCAGGGGCACAGCTACGAGTGGTAGGAAGTATAGATACATCGTCTAAGAAGGAGACATCACATAAAAATGTTGCTGTACATATACATTAAAAAAAATTAAGGTCTTAAGGGGCTCGTACGCAAAATTTCGTTGCTACAGAGGTACGATATGCGCTCTTAGGATCAATGGAAATATTAGCGTTCTTGTACCAGCATAGATTGATATTTATTATTTCAGGTTTTCATGTTTTTTTTTCGGGTTTTGAATGGAATTACTGTCGCACACCTTCGGTTTTAGGGAAACTAAATGAATTAATTGAAATTAACGAACGTTATACTTCATAGTTATTTTTAAGTTATAAAAAAACAAACGGTAACAGCTACCGGTTCGCTGTGAAGTTATCAATAACACAAAATTAAAAGGCAAACAGCAGCAAAATTGAATTTCTACGAACTGTATTAGTATTCACAATCGCTAATATACAACAGCTTGCAACGCGAAATAAACTTATATGTCAGAATATTTATTTTAATATCTGTGTACGCGACTAATTCCGCCTTTAGAGCGCTTCATAAGCAACACAGCTGAACGATGGTGCGAGGTTCACGTCAATTCACGAGGAGGCTGAACTTCATGCATGAAATATTTTTATCTGGCGATAATAGAACGGGATTCACATATATTACGAGAATCGATTTAGTTGGATCTCTACAATTGGTTTACTCAGCGTATGTACTTGTACAGAAATCTTTAACCTACGACGCTGATGGTCCATTTGATTGCAGCAAATGTTTACATCGCTTACAGAAAGATGTCGCCACAAGATTAATTGATGGGGGTTCTTTTTAAATACAGCTCTTTTCCAAACATAATTAAAATAACATTGAAAAACGAAAATTCAATTTATTAAATATATATAATACAATACGTTTAGCACCTAATCGCGTTGCAAAAAGATTTCGCTTTTTCGCTTCTTAAAATAAGTCCAGGCGAAATTGATTAAAGGAGCCACTATCCATAAGACGATGTTCGCCGAAACTAGTATGAAAAATACAAGGAATATGTCGTGCACCATAAGTTTGAGCATATAAATTACGAAATAAATTATAATCACAAATAGACCCGATAATGTTTCAAGGGTTCCTACGACTAATTCCCATTTTCTGACTCCAAGGCTTTCCCTGTAGACGATCTCTTCAACAAACGATGTCGTACCGTAGCCCAAGCCGAAGACGAGGCAACTTAATGTTATCATGTCGTGGCTGACTGATAGATGGACCACTGAAAAACAAACACATAATTTGGTGAAAATGTAGTGGTGGGAGCAAGCAACATAAAAGTATCGGCACCACGCAAGTTTAATTAATTAATTAATCCGCGCGATCCTCAAGGAAAAGTCGACATGTCACCAATTTGAGGACAACTCAGTTAATTGAGGAACGTTTTAGTTTCACATCGTAATCAAGAACAATTCTAAAGTAACGATATACCTTGTTCGCCAATTTTCCAATCAATTTTTTAACTTTTTCAATTAGGATAGTTTGAAGTTTAAAAATGAATTAAGGAATTAGACGGAACACAAGGCGCAGTGAGGAATATTCTCTATGTTATATTGTTACTGAAAACAATGGGCCAGTGCAAGAAATTAACGTTTTTTTTTAGTCAATCTGCTTTAAGAGCCAGGTCAGTCACTAACTCGGTGTTAAGAAATGATTTCGAAAGCACCTCTAATATTTCTACTTTTGCACAAACAGGCAGAAGAAGATTAAAAGAAGCTGATTGGTGAGTAGGAGACCAGCAACTGCAACACTGCTTACCAGGCAGAACAGACTTGCGAGGTTGCGCTTAGCCAGTGAATTGAAAACTTTGACGAAACTGGAGTGAGTTTGGTGAAGACCCGAGAGAGGTTTACGAAATGCAATTACTGTAAAGATTTCATTTGGTGGTGGCTGTGCGATGTTCCGGGGTGAAGCTCTTTCAAAATAGTTATGGTTGAACATGTAATGCCGTTTCAACCTTCTGTAGAAGACGATTTTTATTTATGCCAGACAATGTCCGGCCTCACGTGTCTAGAGACGTACTGGATTATCGGAATGATGTCTATATGCCGCTTATCGACTGGTCAGCAAAAAGTCGGAAACTGAAAGAACTCAAAAATACAGTTCTTACATAATCGGAGAAAAATTAAATAAGAAACAAGTCTGCGATACGCTTATTTTTTTACTTCCATTTAAGATATGTATTCGCTATTAACGTAATCTTTCAATTAAATCAATCCTGTCAATATTTAGTACCAAAGAATGTTATAATAAATTTCTCGAAAGCGCCTGATAACTTATCAAACCCATCAATAGAATAAAGGTCGAATTTAAGATAACAAACAAAATAATTTAACTTATCTTAAAAAGCTTACATACCACATTATAAATTACCTGGAATTGCATATGCCTAAGTATCAATACCTTAACAAAGGCAATTCAAATAGGGTAGCATTGCTCGATCCACTCAGATCACCAGTGTTCTGTTTTGTTGTCAATGCATACGCATCATTGAACGGAACGAATAATGCGAATGCTTTCATAACGCACAAAGGAGATGTCCCGATGGAACAAAATCATTGCATACAGTATAATACCAATCGATTTCAACAAATAACCAAACACTGAAGGACGTATTTGGGATTGGCAATCTGTGGGAATGTACAATATTGAACAGTTGCATTCGGTCACTATCAAAATTGTTATGTTATCTATGTTCTATCTTTATTTGCTCTTTTTATCTGCAGAGACTTCAAATATGGCGTTAGGTATTGCTGTATTGTACAGGATAATCAGAATTTGGGCAATGATTAACTTAAGAGCGGCTTTATACACATGAATAAATTGCTCAATTTAGCGACCTTCAATTTCTTCACGTGATTTGATCAATAAATTGACGAATTCAAATTCACCAAGAAATTGATAAATTTCTGGTGATTTTATAGATTTCGATGTAGTACCAATTCGCGGTATTTGACTTTGATAAAGTGATGTTCGCGCCTGTCCGCTTGCATAAGAGGATGATATGATTAATACCTGTCTTAAAGTCAATACAATTATTTTGCAATTTCTCACTTCTTCCATCCAAATAATAGGATTTGCCGAATTCTACAAAATGGGCCTCCGTTTCGGCCAGCAAGCACTTCTTCATTTGACTCTCTCCGTCAATTAACTCAACAACTACGCACATGATCAGTGACTACACGAAATGCCGCATATGCAAATAAAGTCATTAAAATTTGCGAAAATTTGGGCTTTTAAATTTATTGTATGCTGTACGTTTGGCAAGCTCGCTAAATTTGTGTATTCTTAATCGTCTTGAGGGGCATCTAAACAATTAAGGTGGGTATCAGTAGCAGTGGCTGATGACGTAAACGGGAGGGCGCGGACAATCTCGAATGCATAAATCCATCGACATTCCTATCTCTTGCAGTCATTTCACTCGGCGGATTAGATTTTTCCCACTCACAAGGAAGGCCATTTCTGGACAATGACTTTCCTCATGCATGGATAGGTACAAACGGACCTGTGAGATGGCCTCCACGATCTCCCAATCTTTCCGTATTAGATTTCTTTTTGTGGCGACACGCCATCATTCCGTAGCGGAATTTTGTGAGGTAATTGCAAAAATATGCCAGTACTGCATTCGCGAAAATGAGAAATGTTACAAAACCGTAACCCTCTATCTGCCTTAAATGGGACACGCTGTACATTGTGCCATGCAACGGAAATACTCGAGAAAATCAAATTGTTTCCTGCCACCTCCAGTTTACATCATGTCCCACCGCTACCAGGTACCAGGTATTAATAAGGCTAAGTATTGGTTTCCATCGGCGAGTGTGAAATATCGTTTTTTTCGTGGGTTACAAATTTAATTAAATTTAACTCATGAAATGTTTTTTTTATTTTTTCATTCCCTTCTTTCATTCCAATTTTTCGGACAGCCGCGCTAACAACTACACCACAGAGCGTGTAGAAACAATAACAAATATTTCATTAATTAAACTTAATTACGTGGGGGAGACCGATTCTTTGTTAATTGGGGGGCATGAAAATATATTTAGCATTTCAGTGATTGTACTTACTGAAATAACTCCCACTGGTTAACAACAGTCCGAGTATGTGCAGCACTCGAATCTTCAATTTCGACATGTTTATGACCCATGGCAGACTGATTAGAAAGAAGCACCATGCCACAGATATAAACGTCAGCAGGAAAACGGCTTCCGTAATGTCGACGCTATAGTTTGCCCCGTTAACCAGGGCTACGTGAGGTATTACGCTGATATAAACTACGTAAGTGAGCGCCATGCATGTTTTACAACATAACGACGGATAGAAGTAAAAACATTTAATCGACGTATTCAGAGGCTTAATAAAGTTATCGTACAAAATATGCCCTAAGGATCTCATTCTCTTCCGAAAAAGGTACTTCCGATACAGAGAACAACATCCACTGGAACTCCTCGAAAAATCCTTGAATAAACGATGCTTTCTTTTGCGAGCATGGCGATGAATTCCATTCTCTAAATCGTTTATACCCAACAGCACGTTAGAATTATCGTGTCGCATACCTTTTCCAATTATATCCTCGAATCTATCACTAATTTTACTTAATCTCTTAATGTCAGTGCTAATTTTTCGCGACATTTCATCGCACGATTCGTCTTCCTCGGGTATTTCAGGCAATATTTCAACGCCCATGTCATTCTTAAAGCGAAGAAGTAGTGGTGATTTGGGAGCTTCTTCCTTAACCTCTTCCAACGTAAACGAATCGCTCGAATCACTAGAATTGCTATCATTATCACTATTTAGTTGTCCTCTTTTCAGCGAGAATGCGTGAATTTGTTTAATACCGTTATCGAATCCTTTGTTGATTGTTGGTAGCTCAATGGAATCTTGTAAGTAGCTGAAACAATACATTTTTTTACATTTCGTTCAATACTTGAACGAAAACGAACTCACCCGGGAACCGTCCTGTACCTCGACAATTGTGGGACGACTAGCTTATTACCAGGCAATAGTAGCGTAATTGGTATTGCGTGCAAAAGCACGGAGGCAAATATTCCTTGAGCGTTAAAAACTCCGTAGTGTTCCGCAAGGAACAAAACGCAATGGGGAAAGATGAAGATGCATATCACTTTGGCTATTTGTAATATTGCTTCGAAAGATTCCGGTTTCGATTGGAAATTATCGTAAGCGTATATTTTAATCTGCGTTAGAGCTACACTGGTACCGGCGCCTAGAAAAAAAAAATAACGGGTTGAGAGTTAATTCTTTGTAGAGATATGTTTGCTTTAACCTCCAATAGCGCCGTAAAAAAATATTTGCGCAGCTAAAGCTGTGAATAGAGACGATAAGCCTATGCCGAACGATACGATTATTGCGCCTATTATAGTTATTAGTTTTAAGATCTGCTTGCTTCCTTCAAACCTATTTCCAAGTCTTCGACTCCATGGATCTGAAAAGAGAAGACAATTGTAGTTGGTAGCATATGTTATTGGAACAGGATGTAATTGAATGGCGACAGTCTCACGACTGTCAATGCATTATTTAGTTCACATCCTATATGCTGGATGTCTTCTTGTGAATTGGTGACGATATTATTTACACTGGCACACAAATTGCCATTATCCCTCTCTAATTTCCTAATTCTAATTTGAAATTTTGCCTGCTAAATCCGAGTATGCTAGCCAAATTTGTTCATCACCCACCATTTGAATTTGTAAAAAAAATAAAGCAGAACCTTCTTCAAGGATCGGAGGGTGGAATTTATTAGACAAAAAGACAAGAATATGCATATTTCGTAGCACTTTTGTTCAAAACAAGATGGCCTAGTATTTTGCTACGATGCCAACATTAGGCAATAGAGGCTAGGGGCGCTAGAGGTAATAGCTTAGCATCGCAGTTCAAAAGAGTCTTAAAGCCCCATTGCTCATACTGTCTTGAGGTAGACGTAGTTTGGCGGTTTTCAAGAAGCAATGACCAAGAAGAAGTAACTCTATTCCTGGTTTCAAATGAGTCTCTAGTTAATTTAGAAAAAAATCTGCTACTACTTCATCACATCAAATTGTGATTGATGTAAAACTTCGTTATAGCCATGAATAACGATGATAAACGTTGTCTTTATTAAAAAAACAAACTTCCCAGAATAATTTGGGACCCCAAATCAGGGAATAAATAAAAGGTGGCACCTTCGACAATACCTTAAATGAAAATTAGTTGATAAACTGCTGCAATTACAAAGACTTCGCAGCAAATAATTCACCGAAGCTTCGTTTCTTCGATTTACATTTGGATATTCTTTCTGTGAGAGATTTCAGCAAGATATCAGCCAAATTGAATTGCGTTACAAGATAAAATGGAACGAAAGTATATAAGCGAATAGGTTTCGTAAATAAATTCAATTACATTATGTACTTATATTATTAAAAAGAAATTTCGAACATGTTTTTACATTTTCGAAATGTACGATTCATTCTGCATCTGAATGCATCATTTTAGTAACTAAATACCTTCGCTTGTTTTTACTGTATTAAGGAGCATAAATTATAACAACACAACAATAGAAAAAAACAACGCGTAGGTAATAAAATTATAATCTAAAGGTATTGTTCAAAATTTTCACAAATTTACAGTACAAGTTACTTATTAAGCTGTGTTTGGGAGTCATGGTACACTTCACACAAAAACATCGCCGTTGTGGTTCATTAGAAAAAGTTTGTTTTCTAAAATCATGCACTCAGATGCAGAATGACTCGTAGATTCCGAAAATGTAAACATATATAAGGTGTTCTATTAAAAAAACCAAGGTTGGAGTCATTTACAGTGTACTGATACAGTCAATTCTTTTTTCTAAGTTTACGGCAAAAAATTCGATTGTTTCCTTGTATCTTTAGAAACAAAACGGTTACTCATAGAACGATTCAAACTGAGCACCTTGTATAGTATTATACGTAGATTGAGTAAGAAGTTTTCCCTATGTTTTAGTCTTTTGGAGTATAAGAATTCATTGTGCACGACTGTATGTGCAAATTTTCACATATTGCAGAAATTAAAAAAATTTGCTTTTTCATAATTTATGGAAAATTTACTGTAGACAGTTAATTCGCACCTCAGAAGTCGCAGTTATTCGCATACAACAGTATGTAAAGTTGTTTATGCGTTGTTACCATTCACATACAGAAAGAAGCTGGTTTGATCGATTTCAACCCGGCTTTTTTAATTAGAAGAATAAGAAATAACCGTCTCATATCGCCTATTCATTGATTTTAAAATAAACTCTTATGAATATATTCCTCCTTAGTGAATATATTGATATTTGCATTAGCGCAATTGCAAAATAAACGCCTTAACTTGTAAAGTAAACGTACTAATCAAACGGCAATATTTACGTATTACGGCATAATACTAAGCAAACATTCTTCTGTGCTGTATAAAGTTGAATTGCAAATATATCTTACCAAAGATACTTATTTTGCACACAGATAATTCGATTTAACATAGGTGACGTGCGTTCCGAAGGCTGTTAACTAATGAGAAACATGAACGAAATTTGCAAATGTTGACAGATTTATTTATCGCTGTTTTAAAAATGGGAAATTAAAAATAAAATGGACAAAGGTACTTTCTTCCTTTAAATATTAAATTATTAATTAGCATACGCGATTCATATATTTAATTTATTACCATTCACTAATTATAGCAATTTTAATTTGTTAACTGTAATTATTTTTGCAATCAGAGTTTTTCTTTATGAAACATTAAACCTCATAATGTAATTTTGATTTAATTATTTATGGATGTAAAAAAAAATGAAACGGAACCACTGTCGCTAGCAATAAATTTCTTATTAGGCCAGTCGAAATGGAGAGGTAATAAAAAACTTCAATCAACAAATAAATCTCTTCCTTACAAATAAATGATACCATAGCTGTAATAATTTAAAAAAATACCTTTCCAAAATTAACATTAACTGGCATTTAATCAATCATTAGTTCGAATAATCCTCTTCACACCTGAATAAATAAAAAGAATTCTGCGTATGGCAGTCTTACACTGCACAACGTTGGAGTCGTTTCCAATCACTCGGTATGCAAAATCATGCTACCGCTACAATTATAAGCACCGTCACTATTTTCTTTCATGGTGGCAGTAGTATCTCTTGCATTAAAAATTAACGCAAACATAGAAAAAAAGCAAAACAAAAATTCCAGATCGAATGCGTAGCAACATATCCGGGAACAATGAAGCTGTTAATTCTGGTAAATTTGGGATAGATGTATCCTATGAAAACGGTAGGGAAACTGAGGGAAGAAGGCCAAAAACAGTTTCACCGAGGCAAATTTGCAAAGCCGGCACTCCGAGAAACTATCACGCATCATGCTTTAGTTTGATTTAATTTGTGTAGGCTAAAGGCCGCTACTCACCGAAGTTCAGAAGAAAAACAGATTTACTTATACGAAATTTTAATTATCACGGGCGGAGAATGATTGGGATAAAGTAATATTTAGCGACGAGGAATTAAAATTTAACGTATGTCTTTCCGATCAGAGAAAACGAATAATACGCGATATAAAGGAACCATTCCATAAAAAGAAGTATACAATTCACAACGGGCTATTCCAGAATTATATAAATTGCGAGAACGTTTCACTCTAGAATTTTGTAAATTTCTGGTAGGTTCGCGACTTATGGCCGTCATTGAGGGTAAAGGAAAGTTTTTAATCGTGATTATATGTAATTGTCTCAATATTTTATTATCGGCTGTTTGGATCGTTAAAAACGTAATTCGTAATTAATTTGGTCCGATATACTCAGAAATCCTTAAATTTACTATCAGGCTAGTCTGCTAAGTAAGTTCGATGGTGCCGTTTTTTCTATTCTGCACTGCAAGTACTGGATGGTAAATATGTTTTTTTGAGTATTTATGCTGAAGAAAAACCTATAACTTTAGATGAAACAAGTGAAGATGGTGATTTAATTTGTAGGGTGCAACGAGAAACTGTAGTATGAACCCTTCAGTGTTAGTGAAAAGTAACAGATATTTATAATATAAAGAGAGGCTACATAGACATTATTTACCCACTCAACATAATGCATTAGCTGATAAATTTCCCAATCAGTTGTATCATAGTGTAATGTATTAGAGTATCAATTTATGATAAAGTAAATGTATCAATAATGAATAAACATACCGTTTATTTACTTTGTTCAATCTTCCAATTAATTTACTTCGAAATGTATAAGCATGTAGTGAACCTATACACACCTACAATATTCAAAATATCGTCTCATTTGTTGTAATTGCGCGCCCAAAGCATTAACAAACATTCAAATGCTTGGAATATTCTTTATTAAAAAATGTAAGCAATATGAAGAAGTTGACTGTAGGCTTTCACGACCGCAATCCATAGTAGAAATGACTTTGGTTTGATGTCGCGTAGTTAATATTTTACTTGACGTTTCGCAGACTGTCTTTAGAAGAGTCTTTAGAAATCTGCTGAAGAAGCTGGCAGCATGGTCAGTGAAACGTCAAGTAAAATATTAACTACGCGACGTCACCCGAAAGACATTTCTACAATATGAAGAAGTATAGTTAATAACACAAAAGGTTTCAGCTTGGACAAATATAACAACGAAAAATATTAAAATTAGTAGCTACATTTAGGTATGTACATATATCTGTTGCTCAATAGAAGCAGTCCACTAATAAAAAATCTTTACGGGGCCTAAAGTATTAAAATTAAAGTTGTTACATTCAAAGTTTAATTATCCTAAAAAAAAATATATTTTAGCTATCTCTTGTTTTTTTTTTTTTTGTAAAAAAATGGAATTTAACTAGAGCAGTTTATTACTAAAATTGAACGAACGAAATACGCATGTCTAAATAATAAAAAAAATAAGCATATTTTCAATAAAATAAATTAACAGATTTGCACGATACAATTTAAATAACTCTGATTGTCTGTAAATCAAAACGGATTATCTTATATCCATTTTTATTGCGCCGGATTAACTTGCAGTGCGGCTTGTAATACATTTTTAATTTGCTAATAACACATGTACATATTTTCAATCTGAATATCATCACGACATTGAAATTCGAGAATGTCATTTTAAAAATTGCCATTAATTATTCGTTACGCTGCTTTAATTAACATTGCGACCTATATGCATCCGTACAATCAATGAAACGCGAATTATATATATCAAAAGGCAAGTAATACGCGCAGTATAAGGATATGTGAATATACTGAAAACGCGTCCTACGTTACGAATGAAAAGTAAAGCGCTATTCGTTTAATTTCTCAATGACAGCATAATTCAACAACATATGTACATATGTGCGATTGAATTCAATTAATCTAATGAATTTAATGCTCTCGTGTGGTGAGTAATATTTTGTTTTATAAAGACACGTTAAACAGCATGTTGTGTAGGTGCTACAGTTGACCATATTTACCTATCCTCCGCAATGTAATTTTTTATAGTTAATCTAAAGCGAAGGTTCCCAACGGGATCGGTATCGACCCCTTGCAAGTGAAGTCTTTACTCTAACAGAAATCGTAAACTCAGAGCCAATCATGTACTGTGAAGTCAGTTTTTTTTGTGATGATTGTTGATTAGTTTGTAATTTCTGTAGGAAGAAGCCTAATAACTTTCCACGGTAAGCAAATTTTTGAACGAGCCGATTTAAGCAGTTTTACGCCAGATACAAAAAAAAAAAACGTATCAATACATGAACCTTTGTAGAAATACAAATAATAGAACGTGAACGAAAGTCCATGGCCAAAAAAAGTGGGGAATTCCTGATCTGGAGCATAGCCTTTAAACAGCGTTCTACTGAGAAATTTAATATTTACTATAGATAGAGCTGTTTAATGCTCAAGACATATATTCTTTGCATAATACAGACATTAAATATTTGTTTAATGCTAACATCTGAAGAGATAACTGTTTTTGTAAATGTTGACTTTAACAATGAACCTAAATGACTTTGAAACAATTTTAGGACACTTTTTGTCTTAGAATTTAACGAGGATTCCAAAAATACAGTATTATATATCATATTTAGTTAAAAAAATCCAAGAGTCGCAACTATCTTCTGCAGCAGCCTATCACTTCGATATAATTTTAAACTATACACACTTAACCAAAAAAAAAAA
>LR736866.1:4362266-4392653 GCA_902654985.2 Oryctes borbonicus
GCTTAGCTTCCTCATGGTATTAATGGAATAATTCACGGCAAACGCAACAAAAGAAGAGAGAAAAAAATACACTAACACACGAACATGTTTCTGCCTACCCGGCGTCATCAGCGTGGTTTCGAGAGTAATTTTTATCTCTACCTTCTATCGCTGTTGCCTCACAGTTAATGCCATAACTTTTGTCACAATTTTTGTCGTTTTGTCGTTTTGAAAGTTGTGGCATTAACTGTGAGGCAACAGAGATAGAAGGTAGAGATAAAAAATTACTCTCGAAGCCACGCTGATGACGCCGGGCAGGCAGAAACATTTCCATGTGTTAGTGTAATTTTTTTCTCTCCTTTTATTGCGTTTGCCGTGAATTATTCCATTAATACCATGAGGAAGCTAAGCTATCTGAGCATTATATTTTTTGGTTATTGTTTCTAGGCATTTTCTGATGTGTTCTGTTTATATACACACTTATAACCCGAAAAAAACTGCTTTAGAAAGCTTGTATGAGGTGCAGTCTTACGACCTGCGGAAATGATTCATTTTCTGTAGCAGCACTTGAGTAGAATTCCAGAATTTCCTTTTTGGTATTGTTGTTCATTATAACTTATAATCAAGCATTCTGGTTTAGCCTTCAAATCGTACAATTGACTGTTTAATTCAAAGAAACTTCATTGATGACTACAACCAGTGGATTCTTGGTAATAGTGCGAGATTATTCCGAAATTTTAATATATGCACATATTTTGAGCTTGTGATTGTAGCTTTAACTAACAATAAGTTATTGTGCGTTTATCAGTTGATCAGTATGTTGATGTCATAATTATATTTGTGTAGGGCTTGTTATGACAGACACTAATTGTTGTTTTATTAAATGTTTTCATAAAAAAGTAATTTAGTTCACCGTATTAATCTAGCGAAAATAATAATGCTGTCTTTTGATCATTTGAAGTATAATAATTTGGGAAAAATGCCTATACGAGAATTCGGAATTTTTTAATTCTCAACAATCGAAATCAACGAATTTTTAGAATCGTGTCGGTACATGCGAATTTTGGTATGATTTACCTCTTGAAGAGAATTAAACAGCATAATACCGGTTCTTGTATATTTAATAATGGAGAGCGCAAACAATATGCGGATTTTAACATTATCACGTGAATTGCATCTTTTTTGAATGCTTTACAAATATGTACCGTTAAATGTAGTTTGAACTGGTATATATATGCCGTGTTACTTATGAATAATGGTACATACCGTGCTAACCTTGGGTTAGCGATTACATTTCAGATAATGACGATCACACCAGGTTATAGAAAGTAGTGTGTGCAAATGGATTCATTTTGTGCTTGAAACTTAGATGATTGTAAAAGCTGCGGGGTGGCAAAACAGATCTAATGCTGTTATTACATGTTATAAATGATTTTATTATTTTGCTATGCATTAGCCACCCGGCATCCTTCAAGAAGAAATGTTACCTAATTAAACCTTATGTTTGATATGACACCAGCTACCTTTTACGTACCATTAAAATATTTTTTAACGAAATACAATTAATTGTGAGGTTTAAAGCAACGGTAGTTTCCACTGATGTTTGGAATATTTTTAAAATAATTTTATATTTTTTGTTATATTTATTTTTTATATTTGTAGGAAGACAAGAGCTTTTTTATAGAAAAAAAAAATGAAATTACTATTTCATGGTTAGTGAAACACTTCATTATCACCATTACCACAGCACTTCACTAACACTGGACGCACGTTTCGATAGCTAAGTTTCTATAGTGACACTGAATTGCAACATTCCAGTGCTGCTGTTGCATATGATAATTTAGACATCGAAACATGCGTCTAGTGTTAGTGAAGTGTTGTGGTAAGAGAGATAATGAAATGTTTCAGTGTTGGAGTCCAACACTAGAAATACAGTATATATGTGAGCGAGTTAATATTGGCATCAAACGTCAAAGAAGAAATAAAAGCTGTTGATAACAAAAGCAATTGTAATGTTTTTGATAGATTAATTTAAAGAAATTTTCGAAATTTTTACAAATGTCAGAAATTTACTAAAATTGAGGGTGGTGAATCCGGGAATGTCCCTAGACACTCCATCGGCAAATGAAAGTTTTGTTTGAGGATAGTTTCAAAACGGAAAACGAGAAATGAAATAACCACTAATCTTAAATATTGTAGCCTTCTTCTACATAAACACAATATTCTTCAAATGTACTTTTGAATAACTTTTAAATAATAGATCGAAACTAGAAAGAATTGGAGCAACTTCTCAATATATTATGTCTGAATATACACAATGATACATCGACTAGTTACAAATAATAATTAATTATTGTTAGTTTCCTTGCCAACGGTTTTGTTTTCATAGATACCTATGATAATTCTTAACAATTTAAAATATACGATTATTGAATTGGATTCCGAAACGAACGATTTTGCTGTAGTGTGACGCAAGGACGCAACTGCTGCCGGGATTCTGTGTTCTAGGAAGACATATTTGAACACAAGCAACACTACAACGTTAAATTGTACTGAGAATTTAGATAATACGAACCGAAAGACATTTAATTGACATTTATAACCTTTGTACCACTAACGTATGCCCTAGAACTTACTGTAGAAATTTCTAATGTTAATTTTCGAAAAAGAGAAAGATATAAGTAGTTAATATACGTCTTCCTCACGCTTGTCGTTGGCTGGACTTATATTAATTTTCTATATTAACTTTATTATTTTCACGCTCCAATATATTCGGCTCAAAACAGGATTCTTTCCCTAGGGATCGGGCTTCCTACCAACAAATGGACCCTCATACCCGATAGGTGTACAATGTGAACTTCGTAAAGAAGAAGTGACTACGGCGCTGATGACAGCTAACTTCGTCGTTTTTAATAACATTATATATTCTTTGGACTCTGAATTACGTTATCTCCGAGAATTTTTATCATTCTTGGCCACTTGCTTCAAATGATTTGCAGTTAAAGAAGCTTAGTGGCTTCTTGGCTTCTTATCTTAAATTCGCCAATTGTTTGACATACAACATATATTTTGTTTTACACTTCTTTAAAAACATGTTCTAAAAGTTGTGTTTAACAAATATTTTGACTATTTTAATTTCGCTTGTATTAAAAAGGAAAAATAATTAAAAAAAAAGTAAAACACGATTAAAAAGAAGTAATACAAAGAACTGAACTAAATCAAGAAGATCTTTTGAAGGACATGCTATTGCCTGTCGCTCTCTTTATTATTGTTTTACCAATTTTTTAAATTGGCATTGTTATCAAAACATATATATTTATTTTTGTTTGATTCTTAGAAAAACCCTCATGTTGCCAGTATTGAAAGGACTACGTGTAGATAAAAAGTGTAATGCCCAAATTAGGGAAGTTTCCGATCTATTACAAAACAATTTTCTCCTGTGCCAGCCCATACATCCTTTCCATTTCTTTCTCTCACTCATTAGCCTATGCAAAACAATTCATTGCCTGTGTGGTCCTTCATCCCTACTTCACAATCACCCTTTACATTTTCAAAATTCATCCACTAATTCATTCTTATTATGCTTAGTTTATAGTATCCAAAAGACTTCTTAACAGCGGCGGCTGGTGAATTGTGGCTGCGGAGGATTTACGTCACCACCAACCGCCTGCTCCTTAGGCCAATTTCTTCTCGATATTTAATTAAAAGGGCGCACATAGCTGCAGTCTCGTCGTCCATTTTAAAACCAAATTGAAAATTTTCAAAAGTCACCATGACAGTCACCTATTCGTTGCCGCACCCCAATTCTGAAGGGTGACAATTAAATAAATTATCACCAGTTGGCGCATACTCTAGGTGATATAAATCTGTTGATGTTTCCATTGAATTTATAAAATATACAACGCAGAGGAATGGAATTTACAGATAAATCTCAGAATGCCAAAAATGTAATTCTTTGCGATACCTACGTAAATCTGATTATTAATTTACCGGAATCTTATGGTTCTGTCAAGTAAAATAATGGATTGGTGAGTAATCTCTGAAGTGGAATTCATTTTCTCGAGCATTCCCTTTAATTTGCATGACGAGACAATAAGGACTTCTCTTGCTAATTCAGAATGAGTACCTTCTTTTTTCCGGGAAATAATTCTGCAGGGCTCGTTTAATTAATTTTGCAGAAAAAAAATATGTTATTATCATTGTTTACACAGCCATTAAGATAATTCTATTTGATTTGGAGCTATATATAGCTCGCACATGTTCTGGCATAAATCCGACAAAATGTCAAATGATACGTGTATGAGTATGCATTACATTTGTAGTCGTAAGAAGGCTGGACGCATTACGGTGATGAATTTGAAATTTAATTAAAACATGATTCAATTATGTAACGAAAAATGGTACTTACTCATTAAGTTCCAAGACGCGACGAAGACGACGGGCGTCCACAGCGCGCTGTGAAAACGAAAGCAATCGTCTTCTACGAATTCATTGAAGAACACACCGTAAGTAGACAGCGCTGAAGGCAACAAGAACTGCAAAAGAGATTCTTTTAACAGGAAACACAGATACTACTTCGGCACTAAGCTCTGATTTATTTTTGATTTTTTTTTGTTTTCCTGTAATTAAATGAAACACAGACCTCTATTAAGAATACGACCGTCACGACGGTGAGGCTCCATCTTGTGCCCTCTAAATTTCTACTATGGTAGTTTAAACCTGCACTTCTATTCATGTCAGCATCACATAATAAACACTGGGAATTAATGCGATAATTACGGTAATTGCCATTATACACTACACCATTAGCTGCGGCGTTACTATTTTTTCTGCGGTCGTTAAGCCATTGTTTCGTACGCGAAACACACCGTTCGATCGCTTCTTTGCCGTTTATCTATATTTTGTGCCGCGTATAGACGCCGTTCGATTATTATTTACGATCTATGTAATGGGGAAACTGTATAACCGGCATAAAAATGCGTATGCGGCCGTTTTAGTTAGATTTCAGTTTAAACTCAGATAACGACCGCTTTATCTTATCAAAAATGCAGCTGTGTAAGTTTTCGTCGTGCGATCGTACTTGTTTATGTAACTATTTGATTTAATAAAACCACAAGGCAGACGATGTGAATTCGCGGTGTCGTACCGACGTCTACGTACACATAAATACATACATATGCATGTATTTGTACGTACACTTGAATAATTAAGGAATATTTCTATACGCTTGCGATTATCACGATGCCCATAATCTGTTAGAAATAAACGCGTTTCGGATTCGAGAAACGTAGATATCTTCACATCGATATTTTGAACACGATTCTTCGCTTAATCAAAACGTTATCGCAAATATATCGGAATAATTAAGTGCTATTAAGATACAGTTTCCCCGATGTTAAATGTCGACGAACATAATCGCAAATTACGTTGGACCATAAAGGCGAAGTCGAATTTTTTTTTTTTTTACAAAACCTGCACTTTTCATGCAAAACGTTGATATTAATTTAGATTTTCTCCAGCACCCACACATTAAAAAAGAAAGGCAGATCGTGGGTTCGGGGGTTTTTAATAGATTCGAATATAAAAATAACTTATTGAAATGTTTTTTGTTTAACATATCCTCGAAAGGCGTGTTTCCTCCAAATTCGCAAGTCGCTAGCGACTGCTGATACCAATGTTAGTAGCTCATAACCTTTTTGGGAATGGCCACCACGACTGCGTGTCTCCAAATGGTCGGAAAAAAGCAAGTTTTAGTACTGAATTAAAAGGTGGCAATAGAATATCAACCCTCACATTAGGGAGAGACTTAAGGGCTCTGCTGGGAATGTCGTCGTACTCCGAGGCCTTGTTGATTTTGGTTTTTGGTTGTGTTAGTATTACTTTCTTTTAAAGCCTTGATTATCCTCCACAGCGGGTCACTTAAATTATTTTAGTTCTTCTGAACTTCATCCACTTAAAGGCATCTTAAACTATTTCCTACAAATTGCATTTGAAATTTCCACTAAAATATTGCGTCTACAAAGGTAATTACGCAATTTGAAACAAATTAAGGTGTTCTTCTACAATTAGTTTCGCTTTTATTTGAATTTGAGCTAAAGTATACAATGTAAAACGAGCGGAAAGGCTTGCTTGCATTTACTAGCGTTTATCCTGTTGCTTAACTTAGTGGATCAGCGTAGTTTCGTTGAAAAGGTAAATATCCACTTTATATACGAAGAACTGAGCGGAAACACTGGCAAAGTTTAACGGTTTTACCAAGGGACTGCTCGTAGCCGATGATTTGCGAAAGACCCGAGAAATTCATGCAAATTTTATATTGATGTCTTGACGCAAAAATTTACGAGGAAGGGATGAACCGTTTCTAATGCTCATACTAAGGAAATAGATGGAGGAAATTGATACCGAAATAGTAGAATCAAAGACGTCACATGTAACGGGATGTAAAATTCTGCGCGAATAAGGACGTTTACACGGCGAAATCTTAAAAAATGAGAAAAATTGCTTGTGTAACTTGGGTTTATGAGGTAAAACGTCCAGTAAATTAGAAAATTAAGGATGGTTTCGGAGATTTGGCATTTAAGGAATTTCTTTTAAATTTCCTCTTAAACATAGGATCCTGGATGCCGAAAATAATATAATTAAGATATTTTAGGAGGGGGTAATTTTAATAGGATTTTCACGGTGCTTTTCTCAAACATTATTTTAACAGTACGAAAATACTTAAAATGGGATTTTTGTTAAATTTGTTCTCATTTCAACTTTTAGTCTTTTCATTAATTTATTTCGAAAATTAAAATAAAAAATTTGGAAATATACTACTTGATTAGGCGTTTATTTCAAGAGATTTAAGAATCCATTGAGTTTGTTTTCCTGGTTATAGTATTTAGTCCTTAGTAGCAAGAATTTCTATTTATTCCATAGAATTGGCATATTCAGTACGATCAAGAAGGGAATAAACACAGTGAAGGAGAATACGTTTATTTGTTTCGATTTATTTGCGAACATTTTACAACCATTTCTCTTTTTAACACTAAAGCAGAGCTTAAATATTTCAAAAAATCTATAATTTCAGAAATCATTCAAGCACCGGAAATGAAAATTTTCATGTTTAATTTGCTCAGCCGAATGAGCACTGAAACAATTAAGTAGAGTATAATATTTCCGCATTTAGCTATATGCTCGTAAAAACGGCAGTAGCTTTTTTTCGATTGACGCCAGATAATTACTAAATGGCGATAATTGATCGATCAATTATTGCCATCATATTGGTCGTTATCCTTAATTGCACTTTTATGTATACAACCGCCATCTATCGACAGATAGTTCCCCAGCAGTTAATTTCATGCTGTTTGGAATAGAGTGCGTGAGCGTAAATTATTACTTTATTGACCATCATTTACACTCGCTACAGTAATGTTATAAGAAATTTAATATTTCTGGTTTCGTCATCTAATGGAATGAAGCAAATGTTTCAAAAGATTTAGCGGGCCCTTTTCATAATGAACGTGAAGGTAGATTCCTAATTAGTCCAAAATATCAGTTGGTTTGGAAATTTCCTTTTAACGATTTTTGCCAAATGCTTGTATTTTCTATTTCCAATGCAAACCTCATTGGGAAACCTACAAAATTTAATTTAACATCTGTATTCCTTAACTGCACTGCACTGGCGCAGCTGAACATCTACATTTACCTTCTATGCTTTAATATGCTTTTTTATATTTTGAACATAAGGCGCAATTTGGTATGGCGAAACTTGAATTAAACTTGTAATTAAAGCGATACTTGAATTTGCTTTTAAATCGAGCACTTAGCCAAATAACTCTCTTTACTCAACAGTGATTTGAACTAAAGAGAGCGATTGCCGTTTCGTCCCTTCAGTTCTTTATTCTCGTCAGCATTTGACAAATATTACAGCCAATTACGAATACGCAACATTTCATATTCTTTCAATTACGTTTTATTCAACCGATACTTACTCTCTTTAAAAGTACCATATTGCAGCCTGCAATATGGCATTGGAGTTCGCCATCTAATGCCTAATTATTTGACGTTAGCGAGTACCGACAACCATTCAATCTGGACGTTTATTATCGGTTTTGACAACTTCATACCGAGTGTATTGTAAAGTCATGATGGAATTTATTTAGTACATGTTTTTAGGAAAACGAAGATTTACAACGTGGAGCGAAGAGGAGTTATGTAGTCGTTTCCCGGGGATTGTCGTTGACTGGAGATAACTTTCCCTAATAAAACGCCAGGGATAATGGAGAAGGTGAACCGAGGCTTTAAAGGGCGGTGAAAAATTGCAAATGGACCAAAAGAAACATCGCTCCGACGTAGATTTTCGGACCACACTTGGCGCTAATGATAGCTATTCTTCATGTGGTATTTTTAATATCAAGTAAGTGCCGTGTTTACTACATAAAATGTTTTAACCTTATTCCATCAAATCGATTTCTCTATATTTATTTCCAACTGTAATACTTAGAGTTCGGTAAGCTGCAAATACAATAGTTGTAAGTTTACTGCTTGGTCGTAAGATACGTAAGTAAAGGTAAATTAAAATTTGCGCGAGGCCTTTACTCGTATGATTTTGTATTCTTGTGTTCTTATCTAAAATATTAAATACTAAATTCTCAAATAATTGTTACACTTAAGCAATAAATTGTATATTTAATTTTTCAGCGGAGAAAAGTTTTAACCGTCCTTACGTTGCGAACTAGATATTAATTTCGTTGAATATTTAGCGGATGTATCCAGGTTGTGCGTGCTTAACTTTCACCGCGCTCCCTCAAAGTATTACGCAATTATCCAGTTTCCGTACTATCTCCTATCTACGTACCTGAGCGGCATCAATAATTAATTCTTTTATGTAACAAGCTAAGAACCTTATGAACTAATCCCTTTCTTATCCTCCTACAGAATTCCGCCGCTAAAGGGGTTCACTCCTTTGGGGAAAATAGTCAAGCCCATGGTTTTAGCCGTATACGATCCGTGCGATAAGGGTTGTCATGTTTTGCGGTTATCCTCTCAGTACCTAAGGAACTCTTATAGAAAAAAGTATTAATTAATCGTTCGAGATAAGGTGTTCTGCAACACAAGGCTATTAATAAAAGTAATTTCGCTTTGTAGGGGGCTATATATTTGCCTGGGAAGCACTGGGGTATTATTAAGGGAGTAAATTTCCATTGAAGAATGCTCTTTATTGGAGCAAAACGATCGCGCTAATACTCTACTTACGTCCATCACTGTCTTAAAAGGTATCAGTTGTTATTCGCGAGTGCAACCATTTCTTTTGCTGCTTTACGTAGTTATTTCGGCATTTTGAAAGCGTGCTAATTCGTCAAAAATACGTTGTGTAGTTGTAGCGTGTAAACACAATTCGGTCTTCTTCTGTGTAATTGTTTCCTCGAAGATAAGAATATAGTTGCGAAGATTATCAGGAAGCAAGCATTAGATGTTTGTGTCAAAAGAAGCTGCTCTATTTTAAAAGCTCAGTTTATCAAAGCACCGGTGCATAAAGAAATAAACTAATCTAAAAATAATTATCGACGAAACTTTATATTTCATAACTTTGATTATTAAACATGCAGGTTTAAACTTTGCGATGTCATGACTGAAAGCATCAGCGCGTTTAGGTTTTTGTTTCTTAGGCAAAATGCCAAGACGTATAGGGATAAGCAAAAATTCCATTGCGAGTTTTAATTTACAAGCACTAATCCACCTATCTCGGCTATAAAATATTACATCATTGTTGAAAATTTTAATCTGTTTTGGATATCCATTATTTACAAACACGCTGCTTGAAAACGGAAAGCTATTTTATTGTTTCGATGTTCCTTCTGTGTATTTTCTGACGTTTATCTTGGTAAATATGAGTGGACTATTCTATGAAACCTTACACCGTTATAAATAACCTTAATGTAACGATATAAGATTCACATGTGGCCAAAGCTATTCGAAAACAAGCTGATATTTCCTTAGGCGAATTTAATCAATACGGCAACGTTAAACAATTTCAACGAACTGTCTTGCGATTTAGTTTCAAACAGCTAGTTTGATAGTAAGGGTCTAAGAATGGAAATAATTACGGTATTACTCGTGTTAATTGTGAGCAATAACGATTTTATTAAAATTTAAATAATATAACTGTTCTTCATTTCAGCTTACGCCAATTCCATCGTTCAGCATGGAAATTGGTTGTAATAACAAGACTTTTTTGTGTTATAATAAAGTACAATTTTACCCTTGCATTAGAGTTGGAGAGAATAAGACTGTTATCGGGAGACAACTTCGATACTGTTCCGATGGTTTCGAATGTGACGATGACGAGGATTTTGAATGTCAAGGACAAGGATTTTTGAAATTAGATGTAAGTAACATGCAATAGTATCTTTTTTGATACTTTTAATATGTATTCCTTTGTAGAATCTAAATTTAAAAAATTCTACAATATCGGATTCCGGTGGTAAAATTACAGAGATATTGAACGTAGAGCCAAAGGCAATAAACATGACTTCACCAAATCATCAAAGTACTTCCAATGGTCGAATTGACGAGCTGTTACGGAAAACAGAAGCAATGATTTCAAGATTTAACCTCAGTGAGGTGTTTACGCATGACACCACAGTTACCGAAGTTATAACCCGTCCATTTCTAAATTATGCAATACAGGAATATGAAACTGCAACTCCTGCTCATTCAGCTTCCACCGAGGAACATATAACAGCAACAGCAGAAGTACATGGCAGCAATACAAACGAATATGGTATGACCACGAAGAGCTATCCTGCAATTGAATATTTTTCGGAGCCCAACGCAACTGATGCAATAGAATATTCTGTAATGATCAAACAAAATTTTTCTGATCTGCTAAATGAAAGTAAAGATTCAATTCAAAATGATCATATTGTTAATATGACCAGTGACGTAAAATTAGAAACATCGAATGGCAACAGTATCGTCCCCACAACTAGCCAAAGTATACCTCAAATAACCATAAATACAGATACATTAAATTATGACGATCAAACTGGTAGTGAAGACAAGATAAGCAGTAATTCTGGATTAGATGACAGAAATTTCTATATTTCAGACAGTGAAGCAAGAAGTGAAACCCAAATAAACGATTCCATGATTCCCTCTGCACCTACTTCGCCCTTAGAAACTACTTCTGCAATTAACAATAACAGTCGTAATAATTTCACTGTTACAAATGATAACAACCGCCCAGAATCTTCTTCCTCGCTGGCACTAATTGATGACTTGTTGAAAGAAAATACCACCTCCATTAATTCTAAGGAGGAAACAGAAATCATTGGCAGTGAGGATATAAACATGGTTCTAACTTTAGAAGATAAAGGATTGGACACAATATTTACGGCTCCTGAGGAAAGCACAATTTCAAGTGAATCAAGTGTTAAATCTGGAAGTGTATCTAGCAATGAATTAATACTAACATTTTCGAGTGCAATTGTGGAAACAACACTAAATTCCGCTGAAAATAGTACAATCAGTACATTAAATGAAATCGTTGGCGGTGATTCTGCAGAGATACCCGCTACAATAACCACACTAAACAATGAAAATGAAGACACTATGGTTGAAAGTGAATTTCAAGATTTGGACGAATCAAACAACACAATAACAGAAATTGGCACAATATCCATTATTCCTAAAGATAGTTTTAATCTTCCCAGTGTAATTACAACTGATAGTAGTGCCACCCACAATACCGAACAAACAACTACATCGTTAGGCGAAGTTGTGACGACGGCGAAATATTTAATTGAAGATATCACGGGAAGTGGTACAATGACCAACATATTTGATGCAATTACAACAAAGATAAACAATGACGTAAATAGCTTGAATGCAACAGGAGAGACGAATCCGGTTACCGAATCAGCGACAACCGAAACCGCAACCATGTTTGATGTATTCGCCACTAAAATAGACGAGGATGTGGTTAAACATGTTTCCCAATCTTTGGACACGAAATCAAGCGAGTCAAAAGATGAGTCGGTAAAAGCTCACACAATATTTATGATTTCTTCAGAAAGTGAATTCGAGATTACAGCTGCAACCGGAGTTACTAACATACCTAAAAAACAAGAAGATTCTACACCGCCAACTGATAATATGGGAAAAGGAGAACATTCAGCAGTAAATGACGTAATAACTGATAGCATGGGTTTCACGGACGATGGATCTTATAATTTAAATATAATCTCGAATATGTTAAAAGTTTCAGTTAAGACAACTCATGTTATATTCGCGGTTACTGAAGGAAGCTCTAGAAGTAAGCCCACAAATACGGTGTCTACTACTATAAATATTCCTATTACAACCTTGAAGGCAAGTATAACATCAAATGAAGATAATACCGATGCAGCTATTACTGAAGGCTCTGCCAAACCAGTTACTGATGAAAGTTCTGAAATTACAAATGAAGTATATTTGATATCTCCAACTGAAGATACAAGAAACGTATCGCATGTAATTTTGGAAACAATCGAACGTGTAACTGAAGATAATAGAATAAGTGAATTAACAATGAATACATTTGCTACAGTTCCTTACGAAGATTTTGGAGCAACTACATCAAGCATATTAAATAATGAAACGGATATGGGTCTCGTGGTTGTTGAAGACATTTCTGAAACAAGTAAAATTATCTTTGACCCTACAAGTGCAAGTACTACACCAAGCGATGAAGAAATTTACACGTCTTTAGATAAAGTTAAAGATGTGGTAGAATATTCAATTCAAAGTACAGCATCCGGGTCACCTGATTTAGTTACTAGCGAGGATCATACAGAAGTGTTTTCTACAGTTAGCGTAAAAAATAACGAAATAAATGAGAACGATATGGTTGAACGAGAAATTGAAGGTTCAACTATAATTTCCACTGAATCAGAAAATTCAGTGGCGATACCTGAAGTTATGGAAATAACTGAACATATAATTACAGATAAAACAGTCACTATTTCCCCAACTTCCATACTTGATGGAATCACTGACGAAGATTCTACAGAGGTACTTGCTACAACTAATATCGTTCCTATGATGACTGACAAAAGTTCTGAGTCTAACCCTATAGATGGTGGCGATAGCATATCCAATAGCGAAGATAGTTCTACTTTGCTGAGTATTGTAATAGGGTCAGTAGAAAATTCAACTGAAGACACTTCAATAGCCAACACATTCAACGCAATCGACAACCAGTTTTCTACAAAAACGGTTGCTACAACTGGTACGTTAATCCATAAAATCAAAGACAGTAACATTATTGATAAGGAATCTGAAGATTTGGATGAAAAGCATGATGAAGAAACGTTGCTGAGTGAACACATGGAAACAGTTCGACTGTCAATTGAAGATAATACCGAAATGCATACTACTACTACAAGTGGCATTCTTAATGAGGAAATAGCAACAGATTTAGTCGAAAAAAGTCCTACAGAGGTACTCAGTGTAACTTCAGACAGGTCTTCAGTTTCAGACATAGCAGAATCCAATAGTTCAAAACATTCAGATCTAGAGGAAATCGATAACGTCTCTACAATTAGTACCAATAATAAGGAATTAATGTATTCAAGTGTATTTACCGATATAACAGAAATTTCTAATGAAGACGCTGCGGTAACTATTATCAAGGAGCCGACCAGTGTAATAATGTACACAACGGCTACTGCTGACATTGAGTCTTATGCACAAGACGACGCTATCAGTAAAATTGAGGAAGATAATCCTGTGTCCAATGCTGATGATACAACTGCTAGAAATGTAACTTCTGAAAATAAAACGGATCAAGCAATGCCACTGACAGATGTAAATGATGTCCAGATCGCTATGGAAGTTACTAGCACAAACGCTACTCCCGAAGAAAGAATAACACCCGAAACATCAACAGGAGAGGACTTAGCAAGGACAGAAACAGGATCTGTGGTTAGAGATGGCATAACAGCATATATACAAATGTTAGAGTATTCTTCCAAAACAAGTGCAGAAGCTGCCGTTACAGCTGTAGTACCAGCTAATAACCAAAGGATAACTGATGATGTTCCCAAAACAACAGTAAGTGGGGCTTATAAAATTAATGAGATAAATGATGTGGAAATGGAAGTTCGAACCACTGAAAAAAGCTCAGATCTTAGCTTTTTAGAGAGAGAAGTGTCGATTTCACCGGATATGTCGACAACTGAAAAAAATGTATTTGATTCAGAATTACCGAATCGAAATGAAGAAACCAACCATCAAAGCTTGAAGTACACTAGTACTGCAAGGCCAATTTCATCCACGATTTACTTAACTAAATTGAATCAAACTAAAAACAATTTAGGTGATACTCAAGACACCCAGAAAGCTGTTATTTCGGCTACAAGTTCAGTTAAGTTAGAAAATGGTTATACAACAGAGACTGTACTTCACAAGAATTCTCAAATATTGAATACTTCAGGAAGCGATTTCACTTGCGAAACTTCTGGTCGCTTCCCCGACCCGAAGAATTGTTCGATCTATCACGAATGCTTAGACCTTTCGACAAAATATCTCCATGTCGCTCGAATTTGTCTATCAGGAACCCTGTACGATCGTAATATGCAAACTTGCACGACAAAGCCGGTTCCATGTCCGGAAAGTTGCACGTCGTCTAACGAGCTGGTCGATCCCAACGACTGCAATCGTTACTATAAATGCTTCTGGGCCAGCTTGCACAAGACGTTCTTCCTGTGGCAATTCAAGTGTCCCCCTAGCATGGGTTACGATGCAGAGCGAAACGAGTGCGTGGATGCAACCCTCCTGCCCAATTGCGGTGCCTTGTCTGAGACCTCCGCGAATGGGGAGGAATCCTCATTCAATTGTGTTGACGGCGGACGATTCCCGATGGAATACAGTTGCGACAGTTATTATGAATGCAAGGAGAAAAAAGGAACCTTTCAAATAAAGGTGAAAACTTGCTCAAAAGGTAAATTGTTCGACAGAGAATTAGAGGTTTGTAGGAAGTCAGAACTTGTTTTTTGTCCTTATGAATATGGTAATGCCGTTGAAAGTGGTAGCGTGGAATCTGGGGAGGAAGATTAAACAAGAGTGAAAGAAAAATGTATTCTTTTTTATGTAGTTGTATACATAACTGCTTCTTATTTATTGTATTTATGTAATAAGTTTGTTTGTACATAAAATAAATTTTTTAGTCCTTGTAGTGTGCTGTTTTTCTTATTTATATAGCTTTAATTAAAAAAGATTTATAAATTTGATCATAATTTCCTTTCCTCCTAACATAAAATTCTGATGCTTTCTTTGAATCGTAAATTTTATCATTTAAAGAAAAAATACACCTATCGTAAGATTGTAGTGTCTATTTAAAGGCTTAGCATATAAATCAGTTAGTTAACGAAATCCACGAAACAAAGACTAAAAATTATTTTAGTATTTAAAATAAGCTTCTGTACTCTGGTTTCTAGTTTCTAGTTTTTACAATAAAAATTTAAATTAAATAAATAAAACGTACAGCGTAACAATTGCTAAATCATCAGATTTAAATTTTTGTATAATCTGAAATAGAGCACTTTATTTGCGCTGTTTACAAATTTAAAAGTTACCGTTGCAATGTTTATTTAATAGCTTAATAACTTGCGTCAGCATTGCAGTAAAATTTAATCATATGTATCTATGTTTTCCTTTTGAGGAAATATTACGTCCGAACATTTCCAGGTTGCTTTTGATGTAAATATTGAAGATATTTCAGAAAATATTTTATTCGTTTAAATTGTATTTATTCAAGAGAACAGCTCAAGTTCAAAAGTTTCCTAGATCGCTTGCGAAACGTATAGGAAAGTTCTAGATTATATTGTCTAGGAAGATAAATATGTTTTCGTGTTAACTACGAACGTAATTGCCCAGCTTAGTTTGCTAATATGATATCTTCATTTATAAAAGATTACTGTGAAGGTTAAACGTTCTAAAAACAACAGTTTAGTTTCGGATATAAGCCGATAAGATGTTCGTGAAATTGATGGTACGTGCCGGTAAGTCCGCTTCATTTTCTAATGAAAAAAAGGAACTTTTCTCATTTAATTTTAATTTTTAGTTCCTGTTAGTTTTGAAAGATCAATCCGACGAATGCATTAGCGCTGGAAGATTTCCGGTACCCAACACTAACTGCACTGAATATATTTTATGTACTGAATCCAAAAAGGAACTAAACGGACATAGAGCCACCTGCCCACTAAGGACTTATTTCAATCCAAGATGGCGCCAATGTTCTTCTCGATATATTTGCATAGATTATATTTGTCAAGATCCTGATGTTGAAGAAGGCGCATCTTATTCAGATCCAAACGATGTAACGAATACGACCTACCTTAAATGTAATTTTGATGAAGTTTATGGTACATTATCTGCTACTTATCACACTTGTCCGCTTGGAAGTAGTTTTGAAGCAACGAATTCAAGTCGATTGGGTAAAGGCACTTGCGTAGCAAGTAACGTTGAGGCACTCAATGCATGTCATCAGTTAGCAACTGTGCCATTAGTGACAGAAGAGACGATGCAGATGGAATCAAATAACCAACAAGTTCTATACATTTCAAATATGGCACAATTAAAATGTAGAGAATTAGGTAATGCTTGCAGAATGTTAATTTTGCTAGTAATTATATTTATTACTTAGTAATTTTATATTTTTAATATGATATTCAATAAACGTTGTAATTACGTTGTAGTTCATTTTAAACCCAGCTTTTGCAAACAGCTGATGCAGATAGCTCTCTGCTCCTTTGGTTTTGACGTGTAGTGACGTATCATTCTCTCGTTTAGAGTCACATAACACCGCAGAAATTCACTTGTATTCCGCTTAAACATGTCCAAACATTGCTTTGAAGTAATCCCTCTAATTTTCACCTGTTTTTATGTTCACGATATCATGAATTTTATTAATTAATGGTGATTTGGCTACTCCTCACGAAGGACGTATGTTCGGCCACGCTTAGATTTATTAAACTAGAATGTTATCTTAACTTCTCCTTCATTTCCGCACACGCTTTTATTTTTGCCACTCTATAATTGGTAAAGCAGATGTTAACCAAAAACGCCCCTGGTGACTATTTTAGATTCCAATTTAATTGTTATTTTCTTCTTTTGTAAAACGAATAAAAAGACATAATATTTGATCTTAGTTGAATAGTTGCATAGAAAAGCAATTTTACGATTTATTTCGACGGAAAATACCGCAAGTTCGTCGGTTTTAACAATCTGGAGGCTTCCTTGTTTAATATAAATAGCCGAAGATAACGTTAAATAGCATTGTTAATCTCACCTACCTTACGGTGTAACACAATAAATAGGTTATCTATTCATTTTTTAACTTCACCATTTAACATATCTATTCCTGACGAAGTTACATAAATATTTAATCACGGTTTCACCATATCTACACACAATGCAATTAAGTATAAATACATATGTAGGTAACTAGTTGCAGTAGGTGCTAAAATTTCAATTTATTCTCATTGCATAAAGAAGGATGTTCCGTGCTTCTGTACGAGTGGTCCTTTTGATATTTGCAGTAAGTTTTAAAAGATGTTTACATATGGCGAAGTTGTAGTTTTATTATAATTTTATCTAGTTGATGTAAATATAATTTTAAGAAGAGTTCTAAAAAATTACGCGTGTGAATAAGACTAGCGCATTGAGTGTTTACTATTAACTTAGGAAAAGCTAAAGTTAAGTTAACAACATAGATTTAATAGTAACCTTACGCTTAACTACTTAAAAAAGTTTGTGATTTTAGATATTAGTAGATCTCTGTTGATAGGTGGCTATAATACAATGTGTACATTTTCGCATATTATTTAGCCAGGAAAAAAAAATATTTATGTGATCAATGCGTCCTATTGAAAAGATATAATGTGATTCGCATTGTGATCAACGTATTAACGGTATTGTAGCCGCCTAAAAATATATAAACTAACCTAAATATTTCATCAAAATGTCTGTTAACATTGTTTTTCTTTCTTATTTCAGTATGTGCTATTTAAGCAATGCAGTACTCAAACTTGCAGTACCACCGGTAGATTCCCCATATATGGAACCGATTGCAAGTACTATGTCCATTGTACTTATGCTGGTGGTGTATATTACTCAACAAAATATTACTGCCCTGGCACGACATATTTCAATCCCAGGTCACAGAAATGCGTGGCCAGTCTCACATGTGGAGATACTATCTGTGCTAAATTAGGTCTCAACGATACTGCTGTTGATTTCTTAGATCCGAATTTATCTGATAATGTATCTTATGTAAGATGTGTTCCTTATAATATTACGGATGTAATTCCTCTTTATTTAACATGTCCTGTTACTTTTAATATTACTAATACTACAAATAACAGTGGCTGTTGTCCGTACGTAACTTGCTTATAAATAATTGGTGTCGTAGACATTTGTGCTATGTATATTTCAACGTAGTAATTTCCAGTAATATTTTTGATTGGAATTATTATTATTATTATCATTAAAGAAAGATGAATTAGTCTTCAAAGTTATCTTATTTCGAAGTTATACATATAACCAAGATGAATAATTATTAATAATTTTTTCAAAATGACGATTAAACTGTCAAGATATACTCGAAACAACTTTGCGGGTATTAATGAAGAGTGGCTTACCGCTTACATTGAATTTTAACACGTTAATAATTAATATCTTGATTGTAAAGTTTATTGTAGACTATATACACTGCCGTTCAGAGAAGTTCGGTCAGTTGGTAAAAAACATGAAAAGGTTACAGAAACAAACGAAACTAAAAACAAAATGCAATTTTATTGTATGTACAGGTAAAAAAAGACAAAAATAAATAAATAAAAAGTTATTCTGGCGTTCATACGGAACATTATTTTTTTTTTTCATCGAAAAAACCTTCTTTGCTGTTAATCACCGCTCGAACTATTCTAGGCATTCTTTCGATAAGTTTTGTTAAAATGGATTGGGGAATATTAATCCGTTCATGTTGCAGAATATTCCGTAAATGTTCTTGTGAAGTTGGGCATATTTTTCCGATCCTCCTGTCCAGTTCATCCCACAACAACTCTGTAGGGTTCAAATTTGGGTTTTGTGGGGGCCATGTCATTACTTTCAGGGTATGCTGTTCTTCTTGCTCCTTTAGATAGTTCTTACACACTAACGCAGTGTGTTTTATATATACGCAATCCTGATGGCACTGCATGATTCTGGAGTATTGCAAAATAATTTTCCTTCCTCATTACACCCTGCATTCTGCATAAATCTCCCGTCCCAGCAAAGGAGAAACATCCCCACACTAACACAGAACTACGCCCTTGCTTCACTGTTGGCACAATGCAGTCCGGGATCATTTTTTCGGTTTTAAATCTTCGGACATAAACTCGTCGATTTTGCCCAAAAACCTCAAACTTTGACTCGTCACTCCAAAGCACTTGTTTCCAATCATCTAACGACCAATCTAGCTGAGAACTGGCCCATTGTAGCCGTTTTGCTCTGTTGCCCCGACGTAATAAGGGTTTTCGAATGGCAATGCGCCCATGAAGGTCCGCTTGTCGAAGTTGACGTTTTACCGTACTCGCCGAAACTTGTTCTTCACGGCCGCGATTGACTTCGGCTACTATTTGTGGGGTTGTTAATTTTCTATTGCGTTTGCTTAATAATACAATTCTTAAATCTTCAGCTTTTGTTGTTTTCCTAGATGCTCCAGGACGAACGCGATTTTATATAGTTCCAGTTGTCCGATATCGCTTTATTATGTCATTTACTGTTGAACTTCTCATATTTATTTTTTCAGCAATTTGTCGCCCCGAATATTCTTCTTCAAACGGCGTAATAATTCGTGAACGTTTTTCTACACTGGTAGGCTTGCCACGTGCCATTTTGAAGTAAATTTTCTTAAAACTTTCGCGCAAAAACGACAGATGCACACCAACACACGTTTAACAGTAAAATGAAGCAAATTTATATCTTTACGCCTGTGATAAATAAACAAGAATGATACTGCGGTATATTTCCTAAATGTATTGTTCGTTAATAATCCCCAAGCGACCCGTTTCAAAAGATCGGTACTTCCGAGAAATTCTTGGAATGATAGTAAAAGGGACTTTATTGTGGTTGTCGCAATATTTCTACTTTACATAAAAATTTATAAAATTATATGAATTTGTGAGTAAAGAACATATGGTACGCGAAAAGGGTTCTTTCACGCATTACATTACGAGCTATGTGCCACGAAGCCAATCTAGGTGCGCCACTGTGCAGTATCTACAACTCGTGCGAATTCCATATATTCTATTGTTTAACTTATACCTGGGGTTGTTTGCGGCGCATTTGTCACAATTTTTGGAAATATAAATAAATAAATAAAAAAATTTAAGTAAACTGTTTGTGACCTCTACTGAACTGAGGGACGAATATCCTAAAGTAATATTAAGGTTTATTAAGAGCCTCCAACTTCTTTACCATATATAAGGGCATTTTGTTACAATAGATCTATTAAGGTCGCAGTGACTAAAGGCTTCTGCGCCTTTCCCCAATAATACTAATACTAATAAAAGGTGTCTTTAAACTACTGGTAGACTCTTTGACAGGTGATGCAGACCTAAAATGTTATTTGTATAAATTAGGAATAGCTGAAGGGGAGAAGCACTAGGATGTAACTATTACATTAAGATAGTTATTTTCTCTGAAGTATAAGATAGGGAATTTGTATTATTTTTGCGGGTACCCGAAGCTTTTACGCTGAAATGCCGAATATCCATATACCTTCCAAAATATATGATTACTTTCGGTATATCGCAGCGATAATGGGGGTAATTAAGAAACAAACTACTTCGCGTAGTTATAATAGGCGTCTATTGTATGTGTATCTCTCTGCATCCGACCAGCGCTGAACTATCGAGCAATTAAACTTTAATACTGCTGCAGTTGGTATAGAGCGAATAATTGTGAACTCTATATGCAGATGAGCGTATTATCTTAGTTCTTAAGCGGTCTTGCATTATCTGTTCGTGGTATCGAGATCTCTTCTGATATTATGCTCCTATTTACTGCACATTTGAGGTTAATTAGCGTTGGTGCTGGTCTAAAATGATCCAGAGATTTGTATATGTTTTATTCTTTTTTTATAGAATTTCGCGAATAACAAAGTTGGCACTAAGCAACACATTAACATTCTAAACTATCTTGATTTTTTTAACTATTAAGATGACTTATTTTGGAAAAACCACGCTGATCTTTATTTTTTGCAAAGTTTTATTGCTCTCGATAGGTCAATTTAATTTCCGTTAGCACCTCCTTTCATGTTACAGGGTGATATAATCAGAGCTGAGGATACGTTACAATGTTAAATATTTTAAGAATTGCATTTGGATTTTTTCAGCCAACAGCTGTTCACATAAATTAAAAGAAAACCACCAATGATCCACAGTTCAACTTATTGCAAACAATTGTACAACACAGTACTTGCGTGGTTGAAATTGTTGAATGATCTAAGATAAAATCCAAGCATTTTTGATGCCGACAAACAAGTATTCATTAAAAGTGAGTTGCCTAAATCAATCACCGACGCAAAGTGAGATAATAGTAAACATTGAAACAAAAGATCAATATTTTTGAAAGATACTATAAAAGTAAGTACAAATTATTAAGATAATTAGGTAAGTATAAAATCGTATCTAATCTGATTTCCTTTCGTCACTATCTGGAGAATCACCGGCATATGACAACAATGACAATGTCTCTGACCACATTTCTTGTGGTTTGATGATGAAATGTAGGGACCGGATGATAGTAGTAGATGGTGTAAAACGTCTTCGTTCGGAGTTTGCCTACTTTTTTTCTTGAATGAGACTCTCGGAATTTCCTAAAATCCACGTTTCTCGCCTCCTGGGCCTTCTCCGACAATTGTCCAATCGGTAGTATTGCCTCGTTTATAAAGTCCTTTTCATGTATTTAGATTAAATAAATCTAATGGTCGGACGTGGTCGACTAAGATTTATGCATTTACTCTTACATCAGCCAAAACTGCCTTGACTTTGTGTCACATGGTAGGTATAGACAATTAATTAGTTGTAATAATGTGCGGCAAGGAATAATAATATTTAATGTAGGAATAAATTAGGGAATGTAATAATGAGAACAAAAAGTGGAAGCAGATCTCTAGAAAAAAATAAAACAATCAAGTGCCTTTAGGAATGAGATTTGAATGCTAGTGATAGATTGAGGGAGCTTATTCGATGAGGCTATAATGCCACAGAAGACAATCCCCAGCAAAGTATAAAAGCAAAGCTAGATTTTCAAAATGTTATTACTGCATATTGTAATATTTGCTAATTATAATAATAAGAATAATATTAACTTACAGCTAACGTGTATACTGGTGAGGTAACCTCTGATCATGGCGTACAAAAAATTAAAATCAGGAACACCCTAAAAAAATTGACCCTAAATTTGTTGTAAACCATGTATGCGTTATATTGAAAAGTATTTTTTCGAAAAATCTCTAAACTAAATAAGCACACCATAATTTTTAATAGAAAAGTCAGAAACAGCAATATTCCATTAAGAGTTTTCAGTGTTAACACTTTAATCGAGGAACAGGTTGTATCAATAACTTTCAATTTCAGAAAGCTATTCGCCTCATTGTTTTAGTGTAAAATTTTCTCCGTTAAACAAATACCTACGTTCCTATATGTATGTAAGAGAATCGCTTAAAATGGTATTAATTCGTGAATGTTTGCATTCGATACGTACCATACGTATGTTAGTCACATATTTACTTTAAATTCATTGTATGCGTTTGTATTGGAGAGATATGCAAATGGAAATTTGTTCTCGTTTTCTACCAGTAATAAACATTTGTATAATATCGCAGGTTTTCCTTATGAATAATTTAACATTCGACGATCGAAATTACAATCTAGTACACAAAAGCTTTGAGTCTAGCACTTTCTAGTTCGGAGGCGAGTATCGTGTACAGATGTCCTCGAATGCGAATGTGTGCGTGCATTATGTGCGTTTTGGACGGAATATTAAATAGCGATCGCATTGACAGGGAAATTGAAAAAATTGGCAAATGCAACATAGGTATTATCTTTAAAAATTTTTATTATAAATTATCCACTACTTCGATGTAATTTCCAGCAAACGAAGGTCTCCTGGAATGGAGATTCTTCCTTTCTTCGGCTTTTGGTAGTACATCCGGGAAATTCAATATTTTATGGTCTGCCTTCTCCGGCTTCATCCTGTGAAAATTAGATGCATTGGTAGTAATAAATACCTTATCAAAGAATATTCATAAATTAAATACATTCATTAGGCTCTTATAATTTCTTTATTTTTCTAATTGGCGGAGTCTATTGATTGTACAGAGAACCATTTTGGGGCAATTACTTGTATTTTTAAAATACGAACAATTTATGCTAAGAATTACATAACACATTAGAAAAAACCACGCTGATGATGCCGGGTAGGCAGAAACATGTCCGTGTGTTAGTGTATTTTTTTCTTTCTCCTTTTGTTGCGTTTGTCGTGAATTATTCCATTAATACCATGAGGAAGCTAAGCTATCTTAGCATTATTTTTTGGTTAAGAATTACATGTTTACTTAATCTGACAAAATATGTAGATTTAAGATAAAGAGTTGCTGACAGGAACATTTTATCTTAAGTCCAACTAGTCATTGAGCAAGAAAGTCACTGAAGTCTCATTAAAATATTTTTGAATAAAAAAAAATAAATACAAACAACGTTGCATCAACGCGTTTTTAAATTCTTCTAAAACTGATATTCACTAAAATGTATCTTATAAGGTAATAGGTTACGGTGAAAATAGTTTTATTACAAAAATTTATAGGAAACATCAGATTAAACGATGCATTTGCATCATTAAATAATTTCTTTATCAGTCACAGTAGCTAATTATTTAATCATTAAATAGAATTTTGGTGACGTAGACCGTATTGTATTATTATTTTATGGGATCTCAATAAAGATATCGATGTATCCGCTTTGCGGATATTAAAAGTAGGTGAAAATAATTACCACTTACGTGTACGATGGTCGCCGAAACTTTGACACTACACTGTTGATGGACGGCATTGTAATGTGAACATGCGAATTGCACTATGTTATGATTTACTTTGGCAAATAAACCATAAAAATGAGTTGAAGATAAGGTCTTTCGTGTATAACCTTAGATATGAACATCATACAACTTATATGAATCACAATAAAAGTACCAATTAACGCAGATACTATTGTTATTTGCACGATGCTGTGAGGCAATACAATTCTTTATTGTTCGCTGTCTTTACGATGATTCTATACAGCGCGTCCACCTAGTACGTAGGCGGAAGACCTCAACGTCTTTGAGACATGAAATTGTTTTTTTTTTAAGTACTACAAAGAAATATTTCTTTATACATAACATAACGAATAACGCATCTTCTAATTATTTCGGGCTTCCATCATTGTGTAGCGGCACGTACATATTTTCAGTTGCGGCTTTAAGCTTATTAGGTTAGATTTTCTTGCAGTGAATTATTTATGGTCCCGACGAGGGATAAAAAAGTTAGGTAGATTGTGGTGGGCGTTCAGTCTCTGGCAAGCTTAAGCCAAAGGACGCCTCAGTTAAAAAATCCCATATATAATTTATTAAGCTGACAACTTTCGGTCGATTTTTCTTTCGTGGACGTTATGAGCTTACACTCGCGGAGAAGAGCTTCTCTTATTGTTGAAAAATCGGCCAGGCGGGATATACCATATAAATATTCGGATCGTTTGTTTTTCCATGAATGTGAAACGTGACCGACTGCACTACGTTAAAGTATCCGCATACATTCAGCCGTGCACATGCGAGTATTAATCCCAAAGCCAAAAAAAAAAATGACAAATATTTGTAAAGGTCGCCTGGGGATTGAAATAAATTTCAAGTTAAAATATAACGTCCGTCGGGATTTAGATGCTCCCATTGTTTGAATTTTACCTACAGCGATTTAAATTTATTATCCGTTCGGCATTTCGAACGAATGATTTGAAAAATAATATAAATGCATTAAAATGTGTACTAGCTGTGTACTCCAAAAAAAAATGCACAGTTTGAATAGTTGAAAACGTAATTTTAATTTCCAACTTGAATTTACTGATTTATTTATTGGGATGACTTTTGTTAGTTAGCTTTGTTTATTTCTATACTTAAATAAATGCATTCATTTATTGAGGTAATTGTAGTTTAATAGAATTTTCATCATGATTGTATTACTTTTTTACATCCGGTGACAGTTCCACGAGGTATATTCGAGTATGATAAATATCTGCGTTAAGGAAGACAAAGCAATTGTTTAGCGCGTAGTAATTCATCAACAGTTATATAACGTCTCGAACTTGCACGTATTGCTCTTAAACATATCCAACGATCGCTTTGAAATTTTCACGCGATTCTGTTTTTAATCAATCTTTAGCCGAGAAGGCACCCATCTCTCCGACATCTTTCTCATACTCAATTTTTCGAGTAGGACGTTTTGCCTACGTCCAATTGAGCTCTCTATCTAGATTAGGATAAATTCGACTAATTTGATACCTAATTCTATTTTCCAAATCTTCTAAATTAGAAATTTGAAAAATAGTTGTTTAAAGCCTCCTGAACAAGACGTGCAAAGTGCAGAGCGCGGAGGCGCACCACCTTGCTGAAATCAGCTATAAGTGAGGATTATATTCGGAAAAATTTCTGCAAGAGTTCACTCCCCGACGAAAACTTAGACGCGGTAAGATGTTTTAAGCGTTTTAAGGGTTACAACATTTCTTTGCGAAACTAGCAAGATATCTAATTAAGTTTTTATTCATAAAAGTAAAATAAACTTAAAAATATCTCCTGCAGTAATATATGAACTAAATAATAAATTATTACTTCAATGTTTAAACAATTTCTGCGACAAAAATTTAGACGTTCTGTTGCAAATGTAAAACAAAAATCAACAAATGAGTGATCAGTAATGCGTAGATCCTCCATTGTTCTTAATCACTTCCAATAGTTTGTTATTAATACATTTATATAAATTTCACACATAATTTTGAGGAATATTCTGCCATTCAGTCACTATTGAAATTTTCAGTTCCTGTACCGTGAAATATTGACGACCTCCGCCATAAATGCGACGTGCCAATTCACCCCACATGTCTTCAATACTGTTTAAGTCTGGTGACCGTGCCGGCTACTGTAAAGTTTTATTCTTTTTCTCTTTAAACCATTCAGTAATGGTTTTTACTTTGTGAATTGGCGCGTTATCTTGCTGAAAAACAAAATTGCGCCCGGCACATTTGTTTCCAAAACGTAGAAGATTGTCACGTAATAAGTCTTTATACGTCACAGATGTTATTTTGTTCGTGCAAAACATTATCTCATTCTTATCGCGGAATCCAATCGCTGCCCATATCATCACAGATCCACCCCCTAATTGTCCGGTCATTTTCACTTTTGGTTCCTTTCTCAGATCATGATAATAATGCGAGTACCCATCCGGTCCGTCCAAATTAAAACGTTTCTCATCGGAAAATATAACTTTTTCCCATTGTTTCTTCCAGGATACGTGTTCTTCGGCAGATCTCAACCTCGCTTCTTTGTGTTTCACCGAAAGTGGCGGTTTTCTCAACATTTTCTTCCGTGATATTATCGGTGACGCCTTTAAAATCCTTTGAACATTACGCACGTGCGTTTGTACCCCCGCTTGTTCTGCAATAACTTTCCCAGACGCATAAGAATTGGATTCACACCGCAATATCATGCGTTTATCCCGCTCACTTGTAGCTTTCGGTCGCCCCTGGCCTTTTGGTTTGCCGTAATTTTCCGGATGTTTTAGGAAATTTCTAACGGAATGATCGCTTCTTCGTAACCGACGAGCAATTTCCTTCTTTACCCCTTTCTATCAAGGATAATTGCTTTTTTCTACCCATATTGCAAACACTTTATAAAATATAATTTCTCGTGGTGAAATGTGTACACTTTACCAGCATAACCGCTGCATATAAAGAGAAGTATCAAATTAAAACATTTTTGCTTATATTAATGTAATAAATGCGCAGGGTCTAAATTTTTGTCGCATTTAAAATTCCTATTTTGATCCGGGAAAATCTCAATTACCCCTCATAAAGCAATAAATACCCAGAAATATCTATAAATGGACTGTTTACATAACAAGTATTAATAACCTTCATTTACATTTTATATAATGTCTATAAACTTTGTTTCGTAAATAGAAACGATACCGCGTCTATGTTTTTGTCGGGTGTGTAGGTAGAAATGCATCTCACTTTCTTTAAACAAATTGCGTACTTCTAGTTGAGTCCTGGCATATGGGTTATGTGAGGTATAACATCTTCAGGGTACCATTTAGATCCATTAAAATAAAAAAAAAAGCAGGAAAAAGTTATCGATGACGTAATTACTTGAAAACCAGAACTGGGGTAAACTTAAAATTGATGCAAAATTATATATTTTTCAAAAATAAAATTTACCTATCCTAGCATTTCTTCGAAAAACAAATTGTTTCGGATTTAATGAATTTAATCCATAATTTAGCCGCGCAGAGAGCTCAGTAGCTTATAAACCTCGGAGGGCCGCCGACCACATATCCAAAAAGAATTACTTCTTAAGTTAGACATTTAATACATATACAGGGTCTAATATGCAGAAGCGATAGAAACTCTTATTTGCATAAATAATTTAAAACGCGAATCATATCATTCATGCATGGGTAACAGATTTACGTTCAAATAAACATAAAATTAAATAGCAACAACAACTATCATCACCGTAGCACGTAATCATTCTACGTTACAAATTTTTCACTTTCCGCCTTGTAAGATGTTTAATTCATTAAAAGGAAATATTTAAGCAGTACAACTGCGTATTTGGGTGCACTAGACTACTTTTCCATTATACATGAACCTGTAGCAATACAGTAAATCAGTATAATGGAGAAGCGAAACTTCTACTTGTGCGATATAACAAACAATGGCGAAACACTTATGTGTAGTTTTTCCACCGGCGATGCCAAAAAAGGCAAGGCGTACCTTATGATGGATCAGTTCCCGTAATTTGCTGCAATTTATTGCAATTAAACTCTATTTAACTATTTGAAACGATTCCGGATTGTGAAATTTATTGCTATTGTCTTAAGAAGCAAACTGCCTTTGTTTTATTCATTTGTATCGTGTTCAGAATTTGTTTTAGTTGCAGATAGTGAAATAGACAAGTTAAACATGCAAAGGTGTGCTAATTTTACTAATTTTAAGTTACAAGAAACGTGTACAAAATTTGTGTTTTATTTTATATTATAAATTGTTTTTTAACAGACTTTTCCTTTATCATCCTTCATTGAAGTAGTCCTAGGTCCTGTAGTATTCTTGTCCTTCAGCTCACAATCAATAGATATTGAAAAAGCCCTGCTGAAAAATTTTCGGGTTTTCCTTCAATTTTGCTGGTCGCTAATAGCTTGGACCGGGCTACACTCTCCTCGTCGTGATTTTTTTTTTATTTTAAATTTTCTTTTAAAAAATAAACTATTATCCCCCAAGACAAAGACATTTTAACATAGAGTATACATATATTTAACCGTTTTTAATGTTTCTTGTAATATAACGCTTTTAATTAACATGCTCTACCGCACAGCATCTATCCCGGCCTCAACACATGGTTTAAATGTGTTTTCTACGTAAGACCTATTTCGGCGTAATAACTTGAGTTAAAGCCTAATAAGATCCCGGTGAATTACACCGAACTTGATTAAAATATTTCCCCTAAGTTCAATTAATTGTTTCGTACAGCAAGCGCCTGTTTCAGGAGATTATTACGTATTCCATAAGCGTATGAAATATTGCATTTCGAAATAATCAAAGGATTGAACAAGGAAACGCGGAATTTAGTAAGTATTTATGAATTTCTCGGGTAGAATCAATAAAAGAAAGTGTAAATGAATGTTTGATTTTGTGGAATCGTTTGTTCCCATCTTCTTTGGTGCGGTGGTTTTCGTGAATCTTAATCGAATTAAGGCAGGTAACTTTATTTATGCTTTGTGTTGTATTTCGTGGAGTTACGTAATACCAAACAAATAATAAAGTTTGTGGTTTATATAAAAGCAACTTCCTGGCAAACGATTGTTTTCATTCGGTGAAGTTTATATTGGACGTGTTATTGCAATTTAATTAATATTCTAGCCTTTAGGATGTTGTACGTAAATGCAATAAAAAAATACGTTTATGTAACAATCTTTTTATTGAAATTGGTCCAACGAACAAGTTATTGTTTATTGTATCAATGAACACATACTATTGCAATAAACGGATTTATCGATTAAAGGATTTATTTATTAGGGTCTAGTTAAAAATCTCCAAAGTTTATGTCACTTCTCACAGAGTAAGTTAATAGATGGGTATTTATTATATTGATGAACAGATATTTATTAATTAATATAATAACTTTTTTTTGTACTTTAACAAAACGAAGTCAACGAACACGAGATATTGAATTAATTTTTTCAACGTAAATTACAAGAACATTTTAGAATAAGAATTGTTCTAGTAAAATAGCAAATAATGAAGGAATACCAACTCATATATAAAGGTAAAATGCTTTTACACGTATTAAATGCAATAGACCAGAACTATCCGTAAGTTACAAGCATAAAAAGAATTATTTTATAAACATCCTAGTTATCCAAGATTGCATTTATTCTAAATGAATTCAGTAGCTGCGTACCGAAAACATGGACAAACTTCATCCAAACAAAGAGACGCCTTCAACACCAAATCATTATTTCTCATTTTCTCAGTGTTAACAGCGGCAAGCGAAGAACTCAGAAACGTTCGGCACGTTATTCAAATAATCGTTTTCTCCTCTGTTTTCATATCGTTTGTGTATTCAGAGTGCGAACGCGATCAGGCCAGACAGCGGTTTTCTTTTTTTGGAATTAATTGCGGTGAATTTATGCGTGAACGTGATATTTCGGCGTATCTGCGAAATTTTACTTACGGATTATGTAACCGGAAGCGTAGCGTTGTCATCTTGCGTCGGAGAACTGAACCGGAGTTTTAATATTTACACCGCCGCTACGCCCTACGCCAAGCAATTTACTCGGCGTATCTAATAATCATCAAACGATGGGGCTGGGTATACTTTTAATGCTGGGCGCTTTATATATTTAATTTTTCGAATGGATGGACTCGTTATTTCCATTTATTTCGTAGCTACAGTTTGTTTAATTTAATGTGATTACTAGATGGTATAAATACGTGATCGTATGGCAGGATAATGACTAAAATTTATAACGCTCGAACAATTGATGTACACTGCCGTTCAGTGAAGTTCGGTCATACAATAAAAATCTATTAT
>LR736866.1:4397653-4412409 GCA_902654985.2 Oryctes borbonicus
GCTCTCGCTGCAGGTTAATGAATTTAGATTGTCTCTCGATTTTCTGCACTTTTACCTGTCTTATTTTTCACAAACTCAATTGGCTGCACGCGCTTTTTGTATAATCAGAATTGAAATTAATGTATTTCGTCTACGTTACGCTCATATATCATGATATTCAATTTTATTAATGTATTTACAATTATTTAGGAATCAATATAGTAGCGTATGCCAATCAGGCCGAATAGAGTCATTAATCTCGCCGTAATCACAACATTCGTGCGATTAATAGGGGCCTAATAAAATGATCACGATTCGAAGTTTAAACCGCTAGACCGCGACGTATCATTCATCTGGTAACCTAATAATAACGAAATCAGATTACCGTAATGACGCCAACCCTATAAACATTTAGCTTGTACATAGATAAATATCTGAACAATATTCACCTGGTATTTAGTGGTGTAAGGGACGTCAGATTCGATTTATTGATCATGAGATCAAGGTCGTGGGGTTAAAACACAAACATTCCTTTGATTTATGAGCACTTTCAAGAAGTTTGTTTTGTTGAAGTTTTCTTTGATTTGCCTTTGCTAAATATAATTCTGTGCGCTGGTGCTATTTCAAGCGCGATTTTGGTATTTTTAAGGTGAATTCGCGAAGAAATCTATGAGCTTCCATTTTTTTGCCATATACACAAAAAAAGACGTACTTTCCTGAATAGTAATGATCATATTAGTATTATCGCAAGCACCAGGCTGCAATTTACCGACCTACATTCTAAAGATTCAATGTCTACAATTAATTATGCATACAGTTCGATTTCAGCGATACTACCACACGGTGTTCATTCTTATTCCTGCGTCATATCCTGCGAATGTCATAACATGCGCTCAAAATATCCTGGTGTACGTAGAAAATTGTATACGAGGTTACGAACATAAACTGAGATTCTTACTTTCGTTTTACTGAATTTTTTCAAGATATCTGGGTACTTGTATATTTGTAAACGTCCCAGTATATAAATACATTTTACATTTCGTTTGCTTTATGGGGAGTGTTAGCTTTCACCCAACTTTAATATTTGCTGAATTTTGGAGTTTTCTCACGAATGTAGAGTTCTTTTAGCGTATTTACTCTATTTCGTTAAAGATACACCCAGAATTGTAGAAATTCTGCAAACAGAATGACTTTATTTTTAAGTATACAACGACTTTTATTTTTAAGTATACAACGACTTTTATTTTTAAGTATACAACGTCCCTGAGCAACTTAGACGAAAAGTTTTCAAATAAAAAATATTCTGAGACCGGTGATGTATACTCAAGTAAAATTTAAATTAAATGTTGGGTGCCTCATGGACTGGTAAATACCCCGGATTTTACAAACATGTAAATTTTCTTTCAGAGTAATGTGTATTCATTTCATTTTAAAAGCAACCTGAAAAGATTTCTCTTAGAGTCTTTATTCTATTTCGTTGATGAATATTTGCGTACCTAAGTTATATATTTATATATATCGATAACACCATTTTATGTTTTTTTTTCTTGACTTGTTATATACATATTTGTGTCACATAATGAAATAAACTATCTATCTATCTATCTATTCAAGAACAACTATACCGAAGAATATCAATTATATTAAAATAGATATTTTTATTTTTTCCGGCAACCGTTAAGAGTTAACTGTTAACGATTTGATGCTAACCACTTTTTGGTTACGGTTTAATCTAGTTGTTATCTGAAATATTTAAACAGTTCAACAGCCCTCATAAGACAATATGTACTAAAAAATAAATAAAATGTAAAATGTAATATCGACAGGGGCACTAAAATCCTATCTTTTGAAAACAAAAAGAAATTAATGTCCCATTTAATTATATTTCAAATGCTGAGCATCAGCCGATTCGGTTTTATACGCGGGTGATGCAGTCTATAATGCTCTTGCTGATTTCGAAAGCTTGGACCGGAAGAAGTGCGCTGTTGGCTTGTTTTTTCATCATCTTAGCAAGATATTTAACACTATTAATCACGCTGTTTTACTAGAAAAATTGTCTCGGTACAGTGTACGAACAACCTTTTTAACTCCTTTTTATCGCATAGAAAGTCAGTGGTATGTCCGCTGGGAAAAAAAGATGGCACAACGCTTTAGCTTTATTTAGATGCATGGAATGTTACAAGTGGTATACCACAGCGTTTAACACTGGAACTAACACTGTTACTGATGTTTCTCGATGACACGAGCTGCGGCATTTCCGGTACTTTCGAGCGTGGCAAATTCTGTAATCAGTGACTTGATCGCGTAGTACGAGAGTCAGGGGTTAATATTGAATAAAAGTAAAACCGAAATTATTGAATTTAAGAATAGTCGCTCTGTATATCCGCGTAGTTTGGATTTGGAGCCTCATTATCTTCTGGGTTTGCTCATTATCATTGACGCAGCTATTTCTAAATCGAAAGAAGGTTTCGAGATGCCTGGTTGGTGTTGATCCCCAAGAGTCATGCCGTGAAATTTTTTAGATAACTGCGTGTACTAACATTAACGTATTTGTACATATTTTAAAATACTAATGTTCTATAGGAATTTATAAAAAAATTTTGACATACAGTAGCGTGCAAACAAGGGCTAGAATAATCTGTCTGTACCTTTACATAGCACTGCACTAGTTTAATAAGCTGTCTGTGGATATCAAAGCCTCTGTGAGTTTTGCATCCTTCAAACATGCCATTTTCAATTTCCTTTTAGATAAGCCCTTTTTATAACCTGAATTTTTAATGTTATTCTATATTATTTACAATTTTTCTTTTTTGGTTTTAATTAATAACATCTGTGTACACTCTTCTGTAATTTTTTGACACTGTCAAACAACACGGGACAATGTATAGTCCGTCTAAAGAGTATCCGGAATTTATTGTTTTTCTTAATTTTAATATATTTATTTTTTGTAACATCCTAAGACAAAAGTAATGCATTAAGTAGGTTGTGCCGACTGTAGGCCATGGCAAAAATCATATAACAACACCAGCTGTCAAATATTGTTGATCATCAACAGGCTTAATATTTGTGAAATAATGTCGCAAGTAGAAAGAAGAAAGTTGGTCGAATATTTGTATAAAAAAGGTGTTCAAAACGTTAAAAAATTAGTGCAATTGACTGAACTCGGCAAAAGTGGTATATGAGACAATAAAGAGGATAAAAAATAGGAGAGATATGAGCCATGGACCAGTTTCTGGAAGACCGTGTAAGATTAGCGGAAACAATCTAAACGTTTTAGTGACTTTAGGACGACAAAACCCGCGCCTAGGGTTTCGAAAACTGGTTAACAGATTTGGAAATCAACGTCAAATAAGAGTGTGTTCAGAAACTGTCCGCATTTCACTGAGATGACAAGGTTACTTATCAAGGAAACCAAAAAAAGTCCCTGCAATGACAGCTCTACAACAGCAACGAAGAATAGATTTTTGCCAACGATTTCGAGACGATAATTTTAGTGATGTTTTTATATCTGACGAAAGTTGTTTTCAGCTTGGTGCAAATCATTTAAAAATCCTATCAAGAGAAAATGTTACCGTTCAAATTTCCAAATTTCCCACAAAAATAATGATTTGGGGAGCAATCTCTCAGCGTGGTGCTACACCTCTCTGTATAATTGATGGCACCGTTAATAGTGCAAAGTATTGTGAAATTCTTAACGGCTTTCTTGTTGAAACGGCTCGTGCTTTATATCCCGAAGGGTGGCGTTTTCAACAGGATAATGCAAGATGCCATACTTCTGCCTACACTAAAGCTTGGATGCTAGAACAAAACTTGACAACAATTCCATGGCCAGCAGCTTCCCCAGATCTTAGTCCCATCGAAAACATATGGGGACTAATGAAAATTGAAGTAGAACGAGCAGCACCACGAAATAAAGAAGATTTGATTCGGTCAATTTTACAAGCCTGAATCACTATCACCGAAAAGTATTGCGTTGACCTCGTTTCGGGGTTACCTGAACGTTTAGTTAAGTGTTTACAGTTAAATGGAGATTGTATTAGTAAATGAGATGAATTATTTGTTGTGATTTTATTATTCAAGTAATAAAAATATATATTACGTAAAATTATAGCTGTGCTTTTTGTTTTCCGGATACTTTCTAGACGGACTATACATTGTTATTATTATTCTACTACAAATCAAACAGGAATATCGATTTCATCAGTGGTTAGCCAACAGAATTAATTAGTAGGAAATATTAAACTGAATGGGAAGTAATTACAGAAAGTGCAGAAACACATGGTTTAAAATAGTGTCAGAAACTACATTAAATTCCTTGAATTATGGATTGACATTCGCGGACGTAGCAATTCAATAAGTTAGAAGGAAATATCCTCCACTATGTTAAAAACTAAACCAAAAAATAATGTTTTTGTTAGAGGCCACCATCTTTGTTTATTCAATCAAACGCAGTACCTTGCACAATGCGCAAAAATAGTTTACAATTATGGCGATGAGTTTGAATATCGCACTGCCGTGAAAGCCAATGCCTTTATGCTAACGTTTATTGTACCCTACTGCAAAATCGGTATCTGATTGTGTGTTGCGCATATTACAAAGGTATGCAAATAGGTTCGGATTCAGGTTAACGTATGTACCTATGGAGCGCGTATGCGTTAAAATGGAGAATTAATATTCGATATCGTGTAAGCGGAAATACAATTGTGCATGAATTATTTTGTTTGAGATTGCCGGTTCCCATCTACATATACGAGTTTCTGATTGAATCGCGATGCCGCACGCATTTACTCATATCTAATTCGTTCTAAATGAGTTGCAATCAGGATTCACGTGGAGCTATTATGCGAGATACAGACGCTTCTCCTAGGTTTTAATTAACGGAGCTACGTATTACGCTTTGATTTTCCTTTGATAATGTTGTTATTTTTATCAGCGCCAATAGTATTGGAAATCGATTGGTTTCTTTCTTACAAATGTCGATTGTTTCCAATGGGTGCGTTAGTCATTGTACATTACGCATAGGTATGTAAGTAGACGGAAAATAAGTAGCATTCGTTATTGCCAAGTTGGTCGTCAAGTATTTCTTGCTCGCAAAGGAAAGTTAGGTTGGTGTTTAAATTGCTCAAAGTAATTAATTCTGTAAAAGGATTTAAGCACGTACATATTCATGCCCAATGAGTAGAAAGTATGAAACAATAAAGCCACTTTTTACGTGCGTTTGTACAGATGTTATTAAGCAATAAAGGCGATTTTTATAGTTACCTGCCCAAAAAGTCACAGAAATGTGTAGAAAGAAGCAGTTTATAGCAGTTTAATATTGCCTATTCTATCACATTGGGTACTGATTTGGTAAACAGAAACTACTGATGATAAAACGAATCAGATCTAATTAGGAATCGAGGAAGTACATGCTTCTGAGGACACGTATTATGTCCTGCAGCCTATCAGAACGACTTTCATAAAGTTCGGCCATCCGGATCAAAGGACCATAACAGAAAGGCGAGAAATTGAAGTCACGAATACATGAACCTACAGGTTTAAATCCTAACCTTTGCCCTGTGTAAATATCTTAAGATCATAGGTACGTTTACAATTATTTGTGCATCAAGCAAGTTGTGTCTGTTGGCATATCAAGCCCCCTCTCTCTTTCTACATGGATAAGCGGCTGTATTAATTATATTGAGTTTTTGCAGCTAAGCAGAAAATGATGACCATGATTGAATTTAAGTCTTGCAATAGTGGTGTGCAATATTTTAGTCATTTTATTTTATTTATTTTAGTTTCGTAGCTGTGTTATTTCCAATTCTGGACAATGTTAAAAGAACAATTTTGAAACATACCAACATTTCTTTGTCTAAGCTTCTACTGCTTTTACAACAATAATATTAATTATTTGCGATATTGATACCGTCGAGCTCATCGACCTGAAGGTCAAAATTCATATTGGTATTTGCTTTTCTTTTAACGCCAGTGATGGCCATGTTGTAGTTCTCAAAATGATATTAGAATAAAGAGAAGATCTTCTCTTAAAGTAAATAAAATCAATGCAAAAGCAAAAAATACAACAACGATTGGTTCAAATGGATCACGCAGTAACTACAACCCCCCTGTTTTTACAAACAATACTTGATAAGTACTTATTAATTAATGAAAGTGAGAATTGCCAAATAATTTGTTTTAAATCCAAATTCTATAACATCCTAACAAAAAGGAAGAACAAGAAAATGATAAATATTCGAATCACCTATTACGCTGGCCAAACCCGATTTTAAGAAAAACTAGTTTCACGTAGGCCAAACTAATTCATCTCAAGCGAGGTGTCGTCATCTTAGTCAAAACTACAAAATATCGGAATTATATTTACCCATCACTACACTACCATCAAAGCTATTGATCTTTAAACCCTCTTACCTTGATTTTCTTAAAGCAAGGTGAAAAAATTAAATATCGAAATGAGGACTAACTAACTAACTATTAGAAAAATGTTCCAGAAGATGATAATCTTTTTCCTCTTACCAAATGTTCTCCCAAAACCATGAATTTTACAATAACTAATTTTTCCCAATAAATTTATATTTATTATAGAGTCACTATTTTGGGGTATCTTAAAAGATTCTGTGACGTTTAGAATTCATTTGTTTTGATCAACAGAGCATAGAAGAACGGTCGACAGCAAGAAGCATACACGATCGTATTACAATGGTGAAGTGAGGATAAAGAAAGCATCGTGCCAGGTGGAGGGTAGCGCGTATTTATCTTGGCTGCGAAGCGAACAGGGGCGAACAAAAGATTCCTAGAAATTTTAAAGACGAATATACCGATGCTTTGTGTGCGCGAACGACGTTGTCGCCCATTAACTCTTAAAAATTACTCCAGAGGTTTATCTTATTGTTGGGTAACTTTTCGAGTGAGGCGACAAAAAAACCTCCCTTGTTAGAAATTAAGCGGACGATTGTAAGCGGTTGTAATTTTTTATGGTTTTACGTACTTTTCAATATCGATGTCGAATCGTTCAAGCTCTTATATCGAAATTTCTCCATTATTAAAAATAAAGAGAAAAATTTTCCCTATCAAAATACTTTCAACTTTCTAGCACTCTTGATTATGAATTATTTGTAAATCCCTGCACGTTATGAATTTCTCGATATCCGTTTCAAATTCAAGTTCAATTATGTACCATGTCTTGGGTCGAGGGTGTACCGATTTTAGTTTTTTATGAATGTCGATAGGTGCAAGCTTCAATTATTTAACCATCAATTTCATTTCTTTAAGAACGCACGGGCAAGTGGACAACGTAATTTATTTAAAGGGATATTGTCACCAAGTAATGCACCGCATAAATTATTTAGAAATTCTTCGTGACGAGTTCTTCTCTGGTATTCAAAATGTTCCATACTCGTTAGATGCCGTCCAAAAGTATATTTGCCCCTCCTGAAACTTAATTTCAGAGAGCAAATGGTGCATGGTAATGGTACTTCTTTTTTTGTTAATGACAGTGAAGATGTTGACGTATTCTGAGACAATGCTTGATATTCTTGGCATTATTGTAAAATAATTAATTAAAAACTACTAGAATAAAACGAAAGACCGCTTAATCGGAAACTATTAGACGAAGATCGAATATATTATAAAATATATTAGAGATAAACAAATAAAATATAATTTGGAAGAATAATTGTTTTAAGTCTAAACTTAAATTTATTTAATTATTCTGAAGTAAATTATTATTCTAACAATTCGACAACTAGCAAATCGGAGGTGTCAACATTATACAACAACAACAGAGGATGTTTTAGATTTATCTAAAACAAAACAGAATTAGAATGTAAAGAATTCGTCGAAAAGTCTAGACCTTCCGTTAAAGATTTCCGTGGAACTCCTCAGACAGTCATATCGAAAGGAAAATGACGCAGTAATCATGATTCAGAGGTTATACCCATTTCGTCGCTTACCTGGCCTCGGTTAGAGGGGTGGTTTTTTTTTTTCCGTATTGGTAGGGGTGTTGAGATCGAAGAGGAAGAAGGTCAGACGAAAAGAAAAAAGGTATTTGTATGTATTTGAGAGAGTTAGAGTGTACTTAAACAGGTAAGAGTGGGTCATCGGTATAAAATGTTACCCATGATCATCTTCATAGCTATTTGGTAGTGAGCAGTGCCGGTAAAACACGGTCACCTTCTTGCGGTGTCTCAGACGGGCAGCCAAGAAGTTTCACTTCCTAACCGTGCGAACGTTTTCTCGTACGTAGAGCGTCGGTTCCGTTTTCGAATAAGGTGCGATTCTCTCGTCTCGAGCTCCCGATCGATTCTACGAGAAGCGCGTGCTGCTCGATTAAGCGTTTATAGTGTTTGGGATTATTGTAACGTATTTACGCGCTGACTATTTGTGGTTTGTGGTTGTCAGTTCTTGCGGGACTTTTTGCTCTGTTTTCTAACGTACCTCTGTAATGGACGCACTTCAGGTACAGTAAGATTACACAGTTGTTTATTCGAAATTTCGACTAATGACAAGTAGTCCTAATAAATTGAAGAAACACGTTATTTCTGCTGTAGTAAACATGAGATACAAAAAGCGTTCTTATTATCACTTTAAGAGTTACAACTCAAGTAGGATTAAAGCTTCAACAGGTAAAATTTGGGGTTCAGAAGCTATAATAATAAACTTTATTACTTTTCAATAATTAAAAAACAATGCTATGCGGGACGATATCGAAATGAACCGGGAAAACTCGTAAAAGGACAATATAGGATTTAAAAGGTTGCATCTGCATCTGTGGTGAACATGATATGAGCGCTTTTTAAAAGATTGAGCTACCTTAAAAATACTTCCAATCAAAGAGCAGAAATTGAAAAAATAAATTGTAAAGATCAAGGACATCTTTTACTAATTATTGGGAACTACTTTTGTAAGTGTGTATTTTAGGAACTTATATTCCTGAATAAACTAGCTAGTACGAACAACTAGATTTTGCTATAACTTCATTAATAAGTAGATTGATTTATGTTTAAGGCTGTAAATAATATCCTTATTTGTAGTTTATGTTTATCCTAAATATTTGTGATTATATTATTATTACATAAAAGTTACCTAAGTCGGTCATTCTTTACTTTTAGGAATATTGCATTATAACCGTAACCGTTTGGACTAGCTTTTAAGTATCAGGTACTTAGACATACATTGCCGTTCAGAGAAGTTCGGTCGGTTGGTAAAAAACATGAAAAGGATACAGAAACAAACGAAACTAAAAACAAAATGCAATTTTATTGTACATACAGGTAAAAAAGACAAAAATAAATAAATAAAAAGTTATTCTGGCCTAATATAACATACTGAACATTATATTTTTTTTTTTCATCGAAAAAACCTCCTTTGCTGTTAATCACCGCTCGAACTATTCTAGGCATTCTTTCGATAAGTTTTGTTAAAACGGATTGTGGAATATTAATCCATTCATGTTGCAGAATATTCCGTAAATGTTCTTGTGAAGTTGGGCATATTTTTCGGATCCTCCTGTCCAGTTCATCCCACAACAACTCTATAGGGTTCAAATCTGGGCTTTGTGGGGGCCATGTCATTACTTTCAGGGTGTGCTGTTCTTCTTGCTCCTTTAAATAGTTCTTACACACTAACGCAGTGTGTTTTGGGTCGTTGTCATGCATGAATGTAAAGTTACGGCCTATTATACGCAATCCTGCTGGCACTCCATGATTCTGGAGTATTGCAAAATAATTTTCCTTCCTCATTACACCCTGCACTCTGCATAAATCTCCCGTCCCAGCAAAGGAGAAACATCCCCACACTAACACAGAACTACGCCCTTGCTTCACTGTAGGCACGATGCAGTTCGGGATCACTTTTCGGTTTTAGATCTTCGGACATAAACTTGTCGATTTTGCCCAAAAACCTCAAACTTTGACTCGTCACTCCAAAGCACGTGTTTCCAATCATCTAACGACCAATCTAGATGAGAACGGGCCTACTGTAGCCGTTTTACTCTGTTGCCCCGACGTAATAAGGGTTTTCGAATGGCAATACCGTACTCGCCGAAACTTGTTCTTCACGGCCGCGATTGACTTCGGCTACTATTTGTGGCGCTGTTAATTTTCTATTGCGTTTGCTTAATAATACAATTCTCAAATCTTCAGCTTTTGTTGTTTTCCTAGATGCTCCGGGACGAACACGATTTTCTATAGTTCCAGTTGTCCGATATCGCTTTATGATGTCATTTACTGTTGAACTTCTCATATTTATTTTTTCAGCAATTTGTCGCCCCGAATATCCTTCTTCAAACAGTGTAATAATGCGTGAACGTTTTTCTACATTGGTAGGCTTGCCGCGTGCCATTTCGAAGTAAATTTTCTTAAAACTTTCGCGCAAAAACGACAGATGCACACCAACCCACGTTCAACAGTAAAACGAAGCAAATTTATATCTTTACGCCTGTGATAAATAAACAAGAGTGATACTGCGGTATATTTCCTAAATGTATTGTTCGTTAATAATCCCCAAACGACCCGTTTCAAAAGGTCGGTACTTCCGAGAAATTCTTGGAATGATAATAAAAGGGACTTTATTGTGGTTGTCGCAATATTTCTACTTTACATAATAATTTATGGCTTTAATCCTTTAGAAAAGAGTGTATGCTTAATATTTTTCTAATTTTATGTATTAATAATTGTATACAGTGTGATATAATAGATTTTTATTGTATGACCGAACTTCATTGAACGGCAATGTACATATTCTGGTTTCGGAAGTAACAATGCAGGTGACGAAGCAAGTAGCGGTTCGGTTAAAAAGCAACATTTAGATGAAATACATACTAGTTATGTGGCAAAATCTCTATTTCTTTGTATACACTGGTTCTACCGTTACCTGGCCTTTAATTTTAGATATGATGTTATAGTAAATGTAATTACAAAAGTGTAACAACATTATATTATATAACAGCACTTCTCGTGCCGGCATTATAATATTTGTAATCCATTTACCAGAATTAATGAACATTATCCATACACCACAAAAGTATCGGCACACTGCGCATCGCACAAATTTAATTGATTAATCTTGGACCGCTGTTTCGAGGATACGTCGATTCTCATTTTCAACCGAAGACCAACATTGAGGATCGACGCATCTTCGAAAAACAGCTGTCCCGGATTAGTCGATTAAACTTGTGTGGTGCTGAACGTGTCGATAATTTTGTGTTGTTTGCCGTACTACCATACAGATCTTGCTATCACTATCGAGTATTTATTTATTACTAGAGATGAGCAAGGTAAGGGAAAATAGTAGAGACTAGACAGACTCGTGTTTATTCCTCTCATAAGAATGGGTTCGTACTGAATAGTGGTTTCATTGAGAATGGACAAAACACGAGTCAGTCTAGTCGCTGCAAAAAAAGTAGTAATTTCCCCTATCTTGGTCATCTCCATTCATTACTATCTTGGGATAGGAAATAATTGTACGTAACACTTATTAAGTTCACTAACAAATTCAGCTTACAAGCTGGAAGATTTACTTTTCCCTTTACTAAACTGTCCGCGGCTATAAAAACTGCATAGAGGAACATACAATTAACATTAAATAATAAAACGGAAATTTAATAAAAATTACAATTAAATATGCAGTGATACAATACCTACAAAGGATTTATTATATATTACACGTCACAGATTATTATTTTTTTCGGAAACAAATGAAGTACCAAGGGGCATTTGGCTATTGTAACAACATAGAGTAATATTGTTTAATGCATGTCCACTTAAACGGGAAATTATTCAGTATTTGAATCGTCTATTATGATATATTCCGCCAAAATAAATTTGAATTCGCTAACGCAGCACGTTTTGCAATGAATTTGTTTGTATATATACATGTGCATTATTTCGATTAAATATTTATCTCGTGTTTGGCGCGTCGGCGTCGGTTCCATATTTATATTTACACGTCTATTGCAATATACGCTTATTTACATGTGGACAATCAAAGCGACGTAGTGGAAAGCGCTAGGTTTGGAAAATTATAAAATCCGATCGCGCATTCCGACCACTCCATTATACGCGCGCCATGATGAAAATTAAAGTTTCAATTAGGAACAAATTTACACGCGCTACACTATTACGTTTTTTTACGCATACATAGACTTTGTATATTTTAAATATTCAAAATATAACGCGTTATTCGCAATCTTTTCCAAATATCTACGCAGGTGCGTATGCGAACAAAGCGGAAATTGAAATCAAATGCCGCAGTTACGGCTGACAGTTCGAAATTTAATTTTAAAATTTTATGTTTATAGGCTTTAATGCTAGAGGAAATTCATGTTACGTTATCACCATATTGTCACGTTTCTATTGGCGAAATATATTCCGCGCATTTATGTATACCGGGTGCGGCAACTATCTGTATGCGGTGAATTACAACTTATCTATTTCATGTAATGGAGAAATATTGGGAATAGAGGTTGCTTAAAATCAAGTGATCTATGATGGAAAATTATTTAGAAATCTACAGAGTGTTTTTATAGCTTCAATAATTCAAGTTCACTAATCAATATTTAACATCTCTGTTTTATTATATAGCATCTTCAAACAGTTGAAACTCATTTTTTTCAAATATAAGTTTGTATTCTCTTTCATCAAGGAATCCAAAAATGCGCAACAAATAAAAATTTATACTATTTATATTGAACCACCGACGCTCGCAATAGATATCGCAATAGATAAAACTGTTAAACCTAAATATCTCAAATTTGAAATAAAAATAAGTTGAATGTAAAAAGAAACTTACTATAAAGGGAGGGGAAAGCTCTATCTTCAAACATCACGTACAAAGTTGTACCAAATTATCAGTAAATTTGCTTCACAAGGAAGATGCATCAAAATTATTCGGTACCATACGAGAATTATTAATAAAGAGATTTAAAATGAGAAAATTAGTAGACATAAGTGTCAAATTTCCCTGAATTCAATGGACTTGATTATTTTCTAACTTGAAAAAGAATTAATATTCTCTCTCTTAAAAAAGATTCCTATGCTATTTTGTTTATTCCTAACTATAATCCAATAAGGAGTCGCTTTGGAAAGGACGCCACTCCATGATTCGTTAAATTTTAGTAGACCCCGAACTCTCATTAGAGGCAGAAGTGTGCTGCGTTTCTTTATCAAAAGACGCCAGAATTTATTAAGTATTTCCTCACAAGTTATTGTATCAGTACAATTCAATCAACAAACCTAGAATTCCTGTATTTGTTTAAGTATTTATCCTAGAAGCCCTACATCCTAAATTATCCGGAGGCAACCTTCTAGAATTCTTCCTGAGAAAACCTGTTAGGAACGCTTATTCCAATCAACCGTTTCATGGCAACCTGAACAATTAAGGTACTGGTCTATCCTACTCTACCCATTGCCACTTACCGAATAATAAAATTCTTCCAGTTTATTTGTTAAAGTATTAATAATCCTTTCGTTAACAATTTAAATTGTTGTTCTAACTTAGTATTTAGGGTTAGAACCGCTTGCATAAAAAAAAAATTAATATTGAGTATTAACAGATCTAATTTGGTATCTCGTTAGTCTTGAGATAGAGGGCATAGGGGGCAGTGGACACATTATCAAATTTTTTTTTTTTTCATTTTTATTTGGGATAATAGATTAATTCTTTTCTTTGTATTCAATTATTGTGGTTAGTTGTTATAGAGAAAAAAAGTTTTTAAAAAGTCTAACATCTCGTACTTTGCACCCGGCCAGCCCTGCAACCTAGGTTCGAATCCAAAAGGTAACAATCCTGAATAAAAAAATGAATTAAAGACCGATAAATTCCTTCAATATAAGGTAAGAATATCAGACTTAGCGCCTTCTAAGAAAACCATATATCTAGTGTTTCCCTAAACGCAATAGTCTGGAGAAGTCAAATCACATGATCTCGCAACCCACTCCATTGGCCCTCTTCTTCTATCTCACTATCTAATATAGTGCGCTGGTACCCCATTTTTAAATATGCATCGCCTGTTATATTCGTTTTATGCAAAGAAAACGGGCCAATTACTACCTTTAGAGTTTATTTAACATCCTTTATTTCGGCTTATACATTTCTTTATTTATTCTAGATTAGCTTAAATCTTCATATCTTTGTTTGACATTATATTTAGAATTTCAAATTTATGCCGTGTTGAATAATTTCATTCGCAGAAGTAAAGAACCATGCTCTACTTTAGAGTCATCATAAATGTAACAGGGGTGATGCGAAGTGTCTATTTTCACTTTTTGGGTAATTCTATCTGTGTTGACAGCGAACAAGATTCCCCTTTCAACGTTAATAATAATGAAAATGGAAAAAGGAAGAAACGAAACATGCACCGCTTTAACACCCGACGAACTACATACATGCATGCTTATAACCACGCAGCCTAATAAATATCAATCTTCGTATATACCATCCGTGAAAATACCGTGACGATACCCTATTATGACATTAGCATATTTCACTTTCAAAACTTACTACCGTGTAAATGAATACTTTATCCTCTTGTTTTACAGGCGTATCCTGAGGTGTAACTGCCTTTGGTTAACCGGCGGCTAGTCACTACCGTACTTTCGCATTAGAGAAATGACCCGAGAAAACGTCGTTTATTCGTAGAAGACTGTTCTAGATTTATTTATGAACACGATGAAAAGTTTTACGGTAAGTAAATAGTACTTTAAATTCTAATTAAGATATAATGTAGTATGTAACTATTAAAAAAACTTAATTCTTTTTATAGTAACAAATTAGCGTCA